>JAQFYV010000084.1:0-15170 GCA_034695065.1 Choneiulus palmatus | reverse complement strand
ACTTAGGGAGGCTTGCCCCATCTCCCTTAACTTACTCGTAAATTTTTATTGTAAACCTCTTATGGTAGTCAAATATATTTTGATAGTCACCTTAGATTCACAACCCTATCAAATATTCTCCAAATAAAGCTATCGAACATCTGACAGACAGACAGACAGACAGACAGACAGGCAGACGGTGGTGTTATAGGTTAGGCACAGATCGATTTTGATGACATGTTAGGGGCAGGGAAATTGGAAATGAAATTAAAAGTGTGTCAGAAGCGAAAATTGCATTTTCTATTTGGCATTATAAAAGACTTGACAAGTATTCTCCGAAGACTCTATTGCTATTTGGAATTGTCATATTTTTTGAATTAAACCTATATTTACAGGAACAATATGAATTATAACCCCCACTATCTTTTCCCCTACCCCCACTTTTCCATACTGAAAGGTACACAAAGATGATTGTAATGTTTATGGTGATTGTTATTTCCCACGAGTTGAAATTTGATTGCTTCTGCCATGAATTAGATGCCATTTTGCCTTCCATGCTTGAACTCCTATGGCACTTTTGGTAATAATAATGGGACAAGTATTAAGGTATATTTTGTTTGCACATGTGCTTTGAATTTACCACAAAATGTATTTTTCCCTTACATAAAATCCCAGTTCCAAAAATGTTCCAATATTTAAATGACAATGAAAGAGTAAACCGGAGCTTTTGATTGATCATATTGACATTGGGGAGTTTGTTGAAGATCTCATTTTAATAACAAAATTAAAAGGAAAAATAATACCCTGCATACTAATCAATAGAAAGGGGAGGAGCTTGCTATCTGGTCACACTGTTATTCACCTTGCTATTGATTGACATTTGAGGATGTGCATTGTAAGTATTGATTCGTCACTTTTGAACAATATCAGTATAGTATGACCTGTTTTTTAAAGCTTTTCAAAAGGTAAATTGAGTATTTAAGCAAGTATGGCACGCCATCTGTAGATATCTGGTCACACTGGGGGGATTTGTATTGTTAAAATTACCCTGCCAATTGCTGGAAAATCTACTTACATTGAAAATTAGCACCTATTTGTAAAAAAAATTATTACTGCATTCACAAATGCATGTTCAATTCAATTCAATACAGTATTATACCCTCAGCATATATGTAATGCCATTTGGTAAGGAGTTAATGTCACATTCAGTAAAATGTTCACAACTTACATTGAAAAGTACACCTATTTCTAAATGATTTTATAACTGCATTTATGAATACATGTTCAATTAAATTCAATACAGTATTCTACAATCAGCATATATGTAATGCCATTTGGGAATGAGGTAATGGCACATTCAGGAGAATAAAAATTGCAATTTATAAAATAAAAAATTAATATATGTAAAAATTAAATTTAGGAAAGAAAGTACGATGCCATGTTTTAACTGATGAAATTCTCTACATTTTAGTATTTTTTATATATTTTTATAAATTTGGGTTCTTGAAATGCAGACATTCTAAATATTAGAACGAAAAATGCTAAATTTTAAGAATTTTATAGTAGGCCTACATTTTTAAAGATAGATGGAAAAAAGATAACATTTCATTTTTAAAGGGTTTTTTTCTTATATTATTAATTGCAATATTTTATTAAACGATTACGGCTTTTGCTCCTATATAGATATTAAAATTCTATAAATTTTGGTATTTTTATGTATTTTACGTCTTTTGGTTTCAAAACAGCAAACAACTCTACGGCTCCGTACTCATACGCCTCCTTAAAAATGAAAATATACTAGTATTCGCTAACTACTGAATTTTTTATCAAAATACAAGTACATTTTCTCATGCTAATTTAATACCATGAATTTTTAAAGGAATTTTGATGTAAATGTCAAATTACGTTATTTTCCGATGCATTTATTGTTAATAATACCATAACCTATAACAAGTATTTTGAAAAAGTAGTTGAGTACTGCCCACAGTTTTGCATTTCTAAATGTCAACCAATAGTCAATCCATGTTGAACAAAATGTTTACACCAGGTGAAAATTATTTTATCCCCCACATTTACTCTTAAAAGCGAAACCAGGGAGTGCTCATTGTCACGACTACATGAAAAGCTACAGATCCATTTGTTCAATAACTTGGTAGTATACAAATTGGTCAATGTGATATTTGTAGAATTGGCACCCTTTATCCTGACCAAAGTAAAGAGGGAAAGCTACCCATATCTTCCCAACATCTCTTCCAACCCATATGAAAATTGTATGCATAATTATGCATATAAAAGCCCTTCTAATATTCTATGCATAAAAATATGCAGAATATTTTGTGCATAATTATGCATATAAAAGCCCTTCTAATATTCTATGCATAAAAAATATGCAGAATATTTTGTGCATAATTATTATGCATTCATGCATGTTTATGCATAGAATATTGTGCAGAATTTTTTATGCATAAATTATCCTGCATTCATGCAGGTCAGCACCGTGTGTTATCAGTAGCAGCCATTTCGAAAGAACATTGATTTGAAGTTTTGCTTATGCAAAATACGCTCGCCAGAATGTTCTGTCCGATCATCATGTATGTATGAAAATGTAATAATAACATTCCAAGCCCCTGATTGAGATTCACGCTAAACAAGACTGCTATTATTGGTCTTTCTTTTTGCGTTCAATTAGACAATAGAATAACCTTCCTATAAAGAGTTCGGATTTGTTAGGTATTTGTTAGGTATATGTTAGGAGAAAAAAAAATTCAATTTAACGATGATGTTTAATTCTCAGCTGAAATGGGAGAATACCCCCTACCATATGACATTAGTTTGCTGACAGTAGGTATTGAGTTGAATTGAACATTTTCACGTTTCTGCACCAGTTTTCCATAGTTTTGGCAGAATTTGACGCATACATCCTGTTTTGAACTTTTTCTCATAATTCAATTCAGTACCCTACAATTAGCATACATATAATGACATTTGGTATCGAGGGTAATACCACATTCAAGATAATACCCCTACGTCTTTTGTGACTTAACCATCACTGTTAAATAGAACATTGGACAGCTTTGACACATCCCTGGAGACAGGAAATACCACTTTACACAATGACTAACAGCTTCATGACAGAAGTTGGTCTAAATCTATGACTAATCATCCCTTCCAACTCTTCAAGGTCATCAGCAACAGCCACTCTTCCATTAAAACCTGGTATTCAATTCAACTAATTACCCTACAGTCAGCAAGTGAATGCCCTTTGGTAGGGGGTGAATCACAATGAAATCAGTCTTTGAAGTTATTGGTCAAATCTTGGATCTCAAATAAGCCTGCCAGCTCCCCACAAAAAATCCCCAAGTTTAATCATGTTATTTTACATTTACATACCTGCTCCTTGCCCTGTGTATTGGGATTGTTATGCCCATGAACAAAGTATGGTTAAATGCCTCAAACCGAGATCCCTACCTATGCCTATCGTACAAGATTTAGCTAAATTATATGCTCTTTCTCGAAAGATTAAGAAAATGAGTCAAATTTGAACTTAAGATTTCGTAGATATTTCAGTAATAACACATTCAATTCCCATGGCATGCATAATTTTCTGGTAAAGCTATCTCTATTTGTGAAGCAGTTATTCCTACGTATGAAGATGCATCCATTTTTGATTTCTTCTCGTAAAATGTTGACTTTTATCATCCGATTTTACGACAAATACTGAAATTTTATGTGCATGCCACATATAAAACTGATTTCGATAATGACAAAAATTGAAAGCACGCGTGTAGACCTTTTAACTGGAGAAGCAGAAAGCTGATTTCTGCAAAAACAATATCTTTTTTATGCAAACTGGCAACACAGTGACACTTTTATGGATATCTCAATGGATCTATCCGCTTTGGCTTTTAAATTTAATGCGGCTTTCGTGCTCATAATTTATTAGATTTAATGGACTTTTGTTAATTTAGTATGCGCCAAATGTCACCCAGGGTTTCTGGATTTTAGATACGTAAAGTCTCCTCGTGTGGCGCCACTGCATGAAAAACTTAATTTATGCAATTGCCAGCAAACTCGTAAAATTATTCATAAAATCGATTTTATGTTTACTTACATAATTGTTCGCCCTTTTAAGCAGCCGAAATGATATACTGTTACAAAGTCGTAAACATTAGTTATGCAGTCTGAATAAATCAATGAAAGATTTGCTTTTAATGTGCTTCTAGCAATTTGACAGCTCTGTAAAAATGTCAAGGCATTTGAAAGGTCATGACCCCCATTCCTGAGGTTATTCAAATAGTTCATCACAACATCAGAATTTGACAAATAATAGTTTAACAGCAATGAAACCCTTAGAAAAAGATATTTCTAAACGATAGAGCATGTCAAAAATAGTCCATATCCAAATTTTGACAACTGTGTATAGTCTAGTTTATTATTTAAAAAAATCAGAAAGAAACAAAAGTGTGGTATAGAACATCTTTTACACCTTCAGTGTTATTACTATGACGTGCAATCCAGTCAAAAACCTCTTCCTTCAATACCCTTATTGGCTAAGAGGATGGATGGCATGTCACATTAATACAACTGGAGGTGTAAAGGGTGTTTTATACCACGCTTTTATGTTTCTTTCTGATTTTTTTAAAAAAATAAACTAGGCTGAACATAGTTGCCAAAATTTGGATATGGACTATTTTTAAATGCTCTATCCTTTAGAAATAACTTATTCTGAGGGTTTCATTCCCCTTTAATGTACACTCTTGAAGGAAAAATACTTCTACATGTGAACTTCCACATTTAATTGGCAAATGACAGTCAATGCCAGTACTTAGCAATAATTGGGTTTTCATTTATAGGGTGTTAATGGAATTAATTCCCAAATTTTGGTCCAATACGTTTTAAAAGCCGTTAAAAAGCTCGTATATGTCCGTTAAAAGCTAAACAGAAATGCAATCCTTACACAGCATTTATAGTCCATATCTGCAGGAATGGACAGTGTCCAGCAACAGCTCCATCATCATCATCATCGAATAGCCAATTAAATTTCAAAGTGTTTGATCGATTTAATCTGTCTCATCCATTAAAAGTTAGGCCTAGCCAGTGGCTATCTTGTTATTACTCACACTACAAGTGTGTTATTATTACAACAACAACAACTTATTGACCAATTGTAACTTAGCTTTGCTTATTTTCTCTTTTTTTATTGTAGGATATCCTGATGGTCATTGGAGCCGGTTTGATTTACCAAGAAAACATGCCTCCTGAAGGGTCTCTTGACCACACGTGCAGTGACCACCCTCGAACTGACCATTCCAGATTGAAGCAGTGCTGACCAGTGGACAAGAAATTCTTGGACATGTGTGGAGGACGATGTCCTACTCGAAAATGTTGCTGCCCTTTATTCTGATGCTCTACTGCTGGTCCATTTACTGGGTGAGACTGACCATGGGTGGTTCTTCGTGTCCGGCCGAGTGCACATGCAGGTGGAAAGGTGGCAAGGACACTGTGGAATGTGCCAACAAGGCCTTGGTGGCCATTCCCGTGGGCATCGACGTGGCCACACAGGTGGTCAACATTTCTGATAACAACCTTCAGAACCTCTCCAGAGACATCTTCCTGCGAGCCAAGTTGCTCAACCTGCAGCGCATCTACATGTCCAATTGCAACATCGGTATCATCCAAGACGGGGCTTTTAACCGCTTGACCAATCTGGTGGAACTGGACCTCAGCAGCAACCTGCTGGTGGCAGTTCCCACCAACACCTTTAAAGACATTCCTGGCCTGCGCCGGCTTCTGCTTAGCAAAAATCCCATCCAAAGAATTGACAACAATGCCTTCGTCGCGCTCTTGTCGTTGGTCGCTCTTGAACTCAGTCATTGTCAACTGGAGAGTGTGGCTCCAAAGGCCTTCCATGGACTGAAGGGCCTCAACCACCTGAAGCTGGACAACAACAGACTGATGACCCTTTCTGGTAAATCCATCCAGCCGTTGAAGGGACTCCATGGAGTGGATCTTCACGGCAATCCATGGAAGTGCGACTGCTCCATGCAAGACGTTAAAGTGTGGTTGTCGCGATATAACATCCCTTACAAGTTGCCTCCCACGTGTTCCCAGCCCTCCAGGCTCAAGGGATTCACGTTGGACGAGTTGCAACTGGACGATCTGGCATGCCAGCCTCAGAGCATGTATTCCAACAGGAGGAGCGAAGTGTCCATCGGAAGAAATGCCTCCTTGGTGTGCGAAGTGCAGGCCAATCCTTCGCCCACTATCCAGTGGTTTCGGCAGGGACATCCAGTGGCCAATCTTACGCGGTTCTTCCAAGGGGTCAAGATGTATGTGATTTACGAAAGGGGCAACACGGAGAAGGCCAGCATCTTGACCATTACGGCGGTCACCGAACAGGACTCTGGAGACTACCTGTGCGTGGCCGAAAACAAGGCCGGCACCTTTTCGGCCAATTTCACGCTGGAGGTAACCTTTCGCGACATGGAAGCCTCAGGTTTGAGTAGCGGTCAGATCGCCGGCATCAGTCTGGGTCTGATCTTGGTGGGAGCCATCGTCTCCTTGCTAATCTGTATCTTGCTGGCCAAGTGGCGACAATCCGGACGCGGCGACGTGAAACATCCTCCGCTCAACCAGTCGCAACATAAACTCATGAATTCCGTAAATCACGTGGACTACAAGGGGAATCATCAGAAAAACAGTGTGAAAATGTCATTCTCCTTGCCCAGGCTATCGCGATCCAACTCCACCCAACGCAATTACAGCGACGAAGCTTCGGACAGCGACAGGACACTCATTGATAACCTCACCAGTCCCTCCAAGTCGTCCACGTGCAACCTCTCCAACAAGCCAGACGTGGTCAACGTGGAGCGCAGCAGCAACGGGCCCCTCCACGGCCGGTCCAAGAAGGAGAGCCGCAAGAAAGAGAAGCGACAGGAGAAGAAACAGAAGGAGAAAAGAAAAGAAAGACATCGTTTGAAAGAAGATGGCGACGAGACCAAGACTGACGATGTCGGGTGTGCTAATAAGACAGTGATGGACAATAGGTGTAACTCGGTGCTGCCTCGCTGCCAGAGCAATTCCAAGTCACTGGCCGAGCAGGAGGACACTTCTTTTAAGAAGGCTCGGTGCAATTCCGATAAGAAATTATCGGAGGACGATAACAGGTACGGTTCTTTCGGCAACCTTAAACTCTCATCGTCCAATGAGTGGAATAAAGTGATCACCAACGACATGATCGAGAATGCCGGCTTCACTCGCGATCACGACGACGGACCAAAACACGAGAGCTACGAGTTGATCGAGAAAGGTTGGGGAATGGCCAACCACTGTGGCGAAGTGAGAGGGAACGCCGTCGACGACTGTTTCGACAAAACGTCGCTCTCGTGCGCGATGGTCGTCGTCGGAGACGCGACGTGCGACCTGAAGGGGAACAATACCCTAAGTAGGAACTCCAACGCTCGTTTTCGTCATTACGTGCCTGTTCTTCCACCATTGCCTGCGCAACATTACAGTCAAGTCCGCAATTCGCTCATACGGCCGTGCAAAGACTCAGCCGAGGATATTACGGACATGTGAAATACGTGTGAAAAAAATTCATGAAAACGGGATAAAAAAACTCAATAAATTTAGGGAATGTAGTTAATATCCACACTAACAAAGAGAGAGAAAGAAAGCATTTTAAAATTGAATAGCAAAACTATATTCTGTACAGAGGCCGTTGTGCGATTCAATACTCGAGCGTTTGTGCGTTCCAACTCTGCATGGATATTTCATGCGGATTAAAATTACTGTGTGATTGTGAAATTGGGTGATTGCGAGTTGTGTCAATCAGAAATCATGGGTTATGCTAATACTGTAAAAATGGACATGCTTGAATTCCTTTTAATTTCCTTTTTTTCTGACTTTAGTATTTTTCAACATTTGAGTTATCAATTGAAAATGCTGCTGGTTACATGGTTCATTTAATTTGGCCAATGGGCACCCACCTGTCTTATCTTATCCTTTTAAGGAAATCCATTGAATGAATGCTTACTATTGGTCATTTTTTTGCTTGCCATCAGACAATGGAACAATCTTACTGAAAATTGTTCTAAGCTGTCCAAAGTTCAATTTAACAGTGATGGTTAAGTCACAAAAGACGTGAAAGTATTTTCCTGAAAATGGGGTTACCACCCTACCAAATGGCATTATGTATATGCTGATTGTAGGGTACTAAATTGAATTATCTGGGTGAAGGCCATGCAAGATTAGCACCTAACAATAAGCACAGATTGACCAGTTTAAATGAACTCGCTCATCAGGGGTATTTTCAAAGCGTAAGTCAGTTTGTAAAAAAATAGTATAACTGAAGCAATGGTAGTATTTGAGGGGTATACACTGTATACCTTGCCAGTTGGTTTCCAAATGAAAACATGCACGCTTGCTAAGGGACAGGTTGTCACCCAGACAACTAGTCGTCCGGACAACTCGTCTCCTGGACTATTGGTCAGAAAACTTGTTGCCGCAGACAGGCAACAAACATTTTCTTTTCAAGAAATTTAACAGTGTCTTACATATACATGGAGTTTTCAGAACTTAAATTGCAAAATTCCATGGATTAATCTCATGAAAATTTCAAAAAAAATTATAAATTTCAAGAACATCCAGTCTGAGAATATTGCCTTGGGATTTATGGAATTTCCTTACTTCCCATACAGAATGTCCTGAATTTCAATAATTGTCTATGAAATGTCATGATTTTTTTGAGAATTTCAAAATTATCCAGTACAAGGATAGTTCCTCAACATTCATTGAATTCCATGATTTTCCATAGACTATAGAATTTTGCGGATTTCCAAATTTTCTATGAAATCTCAAGGTTTATATGTGCAGTTTAAAATTATACAGTCAAAGATAATTTCCTCAGCACTCATGGCATTTTTTGACATTTCATATAGAATTTCACGAATTTACAAGATTTTCCATGATCTTTTCGTGGTATTTTAATGAGAATTTTAAGACTATCCAGTCCAAGAATATTTCCTTAGCACTCATGCAATTTCCTGACCTTTCATACTAAATTTCATGAATTTCTAGGATTTCCCATGAAATTTAATGAGACTATAAATACATAATTTCCATACATTTCCATGCATAAGTTCATAAATATCCCAAATTTTTCATGATTTGCCATGAAATTTCACGATTTGTTTTGAGAATTTTACGAACATTTTATGAACTACTCAGATTTTCTGATTGAAGTAAATTATCATGGCGATCAGTTGTCCGGTTCCAATGTTCAAATACTTATCTTGACCTTACCATAAAAATGTCTACTTAATATGAAATTACTTATTTTAAGGAAAATATTCTACCTTGAATTTCATTGATGAGCACCTCTTGAGGATTGTCTTGAAATACTAACACTACTTTGTTTTCCTACATAATTCAATTAAATGTAACTACGCGGTACCTGAAAAAAAAATTAAAAATAACAAAATTAAAGTCAAAGAACTGATAGTGCCCATATCATTTTTCTACCCTGTTACAATTAAAATGTGGCATCATCATTACAAAGAGAAATGTGCCTACCAAATTATCTTTTAAAGTAGAAGACCACCCAAGAAAACATTTTTTTTTTCTTTCGATAGTAAAGAGAAAAAAAAACAGTATTCGTAAAATTTCACAACTATGTTATGCACAGTTATTTTATAAAAAAAAAATTGAAATGTAACTGATGCTGACGTCATAGCCCTTTCATTATAGCACTGAATAAGTTGTTCTTTGCTCAAATGAACAGATATATGACGTAAGCATCAGTTCCATTTCAAATTTATTTTCAATTTTTTTATAAAATAACTATGCATAACATAGTTGTGAAATTTTTGGAATACTACTTTTTTCACTTTACTATTAAAAAAAAATTTTTTTTATTTTTTGTTTAGGGTGGTCTTCTCCTTTAAATAAGCAACTAAAATCTAGCCAAGTTAACATGAAAATAGTATGATTGTAAAGTGGCATTTGTAAAGAAAATTTAAGAAAAAACATTGTTTTTAGGTAATATACAAGAATTTGTACATTAATGTACTGTAATTTGAGCAAAATTTTAATTGTACTAATGGCTTTTTCCTACCTTTGTTTTAAAAAGTATTGACAACAAAGTGAACTTTTAGTTTTTAAAAAAATGAGGCTGTCTTTGGCAATCAAAATTAAATTTTAACTTAAAGTTAAAACTTTACCTCAAATTCAAAGTTAACTTAATTTGAGTGTATACTGGCCATGGACCACTTTTTGAATTGAAATTGAAAATTATTATTATGTGAATTGAATTGGCTGTATTAATATAATCCATTACATGTTTATGTTATTTTATGTATTATTATTATTGTCTAGCTAACCAGCAGAAATACATTTGTTATTTAAAAATTGTTTTTGCATTGTATCCTTACTATCAAGAATTAGCATAATCCATGATATGAATTTTTTGTGAAGCCTATATTTGGGAAATTCCCTCTTAACTTGTAATATTGTGTTCCTATGGTGGCTTATACCAATTGTGAAAGAAATCTGTTAAACTTCCAATAAAATGGTAACCAAAATAACTCATTATGGGGGGTAAAAATGTATGCAAATTAAAAATAACTACCAAAAAACAAAACTGATTTTTAACATTTTTCAAAAAAAAATTGATTTGAAATAAATGAATCACAATTAGAAACGTTGATAAATGGAAAAATGGACTATTGCTAATTGTTTTGTTTTTTCTACTTAAATAGTCATAAGTTGTGACCCACGGTTAAGTCCAAATATGTATACATTTCATGCTAATTTCATTGGAAAAAAATGTGTAACTCATACTTGCTAAAAAAATTGTGTTGTTTACATCAAATAACTCTTTAAGATCAAATTAAAGAAATTTTGCTGTAATTATTGTGTTAATATTTTATTTTAAGATATTTTTAGTTCTAATTCAAGGATGTACCTTGGTTTTCAAGAACTTTCCAGCATAGCCAAAGTCAAATATATTTGAACGGAAATTCCATTTTTTGGTAAGTTAAGGTAGGATAAAGTAATTTAGGGAACTTAAAGGGGAAGATCACGCTACACAATTTTTTTTTCAGTAGTAAAGGGGAAAAATAATATTACTAAAGTTTCACAACTATGTTATGCATAGTTATTTAATAAAAAAATTAAAATAAATTTGAAATGAAACTGTTGCTGATGTCATCGGCCCGCAGATTCAAATAAAGAAGAATTTTGTTTCAAAATGTTGAGCATTGTATGTGCAAAATAAACTTAGTGTTGTTTAATTTGCACATGAATTGAAAAAATGTGGGTCACTGTCGTCATAAACATATCAGTTGTATTTCAATCATTACTTATTTTCCTTTAATTTATTATAAAATAACTAAGCTTAACATAGTTGGGAAATTTTGGGAATAATATTTTCTTAATGACTACTCTAGAAATAAAATTAATTTTTTAGGGTGGTCTTCCCCCTTTAAAAGATAGTTTTGAAAATAGTTTATTTCTTGGTAAAAATAAAGTAAAATACTTTAAAAAATACCATTTTCTGTGTTTTGCGTTGTAATAAACATCTATCGTACATTATTATTTACATAGAGTAGTTATCAAAAAATTGCCAACAAAAAATGTTTCCCAGAGTCGCCACAACGCTTTAAGTGGCGCCACCATAGCGTGGTAAAGGGTGAATGTTTTATTCTGAAATTATCATGTTGTTATAAAAATCATAATCATAGGATGTTAGGGATATAGAAATTTTGGAGACATGTTTTTTGTAGAAAATTTGTGTCTGTTGATATTTTTTTGTATAAAAAATGAATATTTGATATTGTGATATTTGTGGATATGACAGGATTCCGTAATAATAAAAAAGCTAAGAAATATAAAATATCATGGCAGCAATATAAAACACTCCAGAAAGTTTTGAATAGTATATCATTCTAGCTTTGTTAAAGTGGAATGAATCTCTCAGAAAAAGTTATTTGTGAACTTCAGAATATACCAAAAATAGTCCATATCCAAATTATGGCAACTATGTTCAGCCTAGTTTATTTTTAAGAAATCAGAAAGAAACACAAAAAACTTGGTATATAACAACAAACTCCACCTATACCACGCATTTATGTATCTTTCTGAATTTTTTTTTAAATTAGGCTGAACATAGTTGGCAAAATTTGGATAGGGAATATTTTTGATATGCTCTAGAAATAACTTTTTCTGAGGGCTTTATTCTCCTTTAATGAAGTGTTTTTAATGGGACAAAAATGCATTGATTATATTTGGAAAAAAGTTTAATGGGGATTGATATGCTATGCCGTGTTCAACGAAAGAGTGAACTGAACAGAAGCAAATCAAATGAATTGTTATTACAGTGTATTGTCTTTGCATAGTCAAAGTCTGTGTAGAGGACTTGCTTTTATTGTAATGATGTATCGAATGGAAATCAGGCTCGTGTTTTTCATTGATGCTTTAGAATTTTCCAGTTCACTCTTTCTTTGAACAGGCTTCAATGCCATTAGATGTACTTTATAACCAGGGATTAAAAATTGCAATCTGAGATTTAATTGTAGAATCTGTCAATTACTTTCCAATTGAATAAGTCTATTATTGAATCCTTTATATATAAAAATGGAATCCATTTTTATATATATATATATATAAATGGAATCCATTTTTATATATATATATATATATATATATATATAAATGGAATCCATTTTTATTTATAATTATTAGTAATTAATGGAGGAATAAATAATATTTGATCAGTAATAACCTTTGACCTACCTTGACTCCCTGCAGGTCATTTGTGACCAGAACATAAACTGTGGAAAAAATTCCCGCAGAATTCTGCAGAAAATTATGTGCTTTTTCTGCAGAATTCTGCTGTATTTTACAATGTTATCCATAAATATTTCTGTATAGTATCTTCTGCAGAAAATTATTAGAAATTCCTCAGAAAATGTACCCAATATTCAGCAGAATTCTACAGAAAATTTTGTTCATGGGAATGGCCAGACAGCTGAGCACCTGGTCAAATATTTAGTACTTTAAGGAAACTCCTGCAAATTTTTTTTGGAAATTCTGCAGAAAAGATACCCAATTTTCTGCATGAATTATTCTGCAGAATTCCGCAAAAAGTTTTTTTTAAATTGGGAATGGCTAAGCACATGATCGAAATATTCAATCACAACTTTATAAAATAGTATTTTGTGGAACCTTTTGCAGAAAATTGTTAGAAATTCTGCAGAAAATATACCCAATTTTCTGCATGGAATATTCTACAGAATTCTGTGGGAAATTTTCTTTCATAGTAATGAAAATTGTTAGAAATTCTGCAGAAAATATACTCAATTTTCTGCATGGAATATTCTACAGAATTCTGTAGGAAATTTTCTTTCATAGTAATGAAAATTGTTAGAAATTTTGCAGAAAATGTACACAATTTTCTGCATGAAATACTCTACAGAATTCTGTTGGAAATTTTCTTTCATAGGAATGAAAATAGTTAGAAATCCTGTGGAAAAGTGCCCAATTTTCTGCTTGAAATATTCTGCAGAATTCTGCATAAAATCTATTCATGGGAATGGCCAGACAGATAAGCACCTGGTCAAAATTTTCAGTAATTTATAAAATCTTCTGCAGAAAATTGTTAGAAATTCTGCAGTAAATGTACCTAATTTTCTGCACTGAATATTCTGCAGAATTCTGCGAGAAATTTTATCATGGCAATGGCCAGACAGCAAAGCATTAGATAAAAATATTCAGTAAGAACTGACATCAGACTGATCGGACTAGTCGTGACGTCACGATTATACTGTATAAATACAAACATGACGTCACATTAATATCGATTTTCATAAAAGTACGTAAAATGGTGCTTTATACACTTGAGTATACTTGTATAGAAAATATAGCTCATTGAGTCATGTTGGAGTTTGTTAACATTTGCATTTACAACATGGTTAGGATTTTGATACGAAATAATGAATTGTTGTTGTAAAGTTGTATTATACACTGTTAACATTGAAATAAATGTTCATTTTCAGATGCGAAATATTTAAGTTAATTGTAACTTGAAGAAAAACAAAGTTGTTATCCTAACTATGTAGGAGGTCACGAAGTAATTGGAATACAAGTGGATGTAACTGAGTAAAGTTTTTAACCAGTAAGTGCAATACGATACAAATATCTTGTGTATGACGTCATTCCCACCTTTTCCTGCCTATTAACTATTTAAAGGGGAATGTAACCCTTAGAAAAAAGTTAGCCCCTATTTCTAAACGGTAGAGAATATTAAAAATGTCTATATCCAAATTTTGGCAACTATGTTCAGTCTAGTTTATTTAAAAAAAATCAAAAGAAAACATAAAAACGTGGTATAAAACACCCTTTACACTTCCATTGGTAGGAACGTGACGTGTCTTCTATGCGAAAACCTCTTACTTCAATGTTTTTATTGGCTAAGAGGAAGGACGACACGTCCAAATTTTGGCAACTATGTTCAGCCTAGTTTATTTTAAGAAAAAATCAGAATGAAACATAAAAACGTGATATAAAACACCCTTTACACCTCCATTGGTAGGAAAGTGACGTGTCTTCTACACGTAAAAACCTCTTCCTTTAATATTCTTATTGGCTAAGAGGAAGAATGACACGTCCAAATTTTGGCAACTATGTTCAGCCTAGTTTTATTTAAAAAAAATCAGAAGGAAACATAAAAACGTGGTATAAAACACCCTTTACACCTCTATTGGTAGGAAAGTGACGTGTTCTTATTGGCTAAGAGGAAGGATGACTATGTTCAGCCTAGTTTACTTAAAAAGAATCAGAAGGAAACATAAAAACGTGGTATAAAACACCCTTTACACCTCTATTGGTAGGAACGTGATGTGTCTTCTAGACGTAAAAACATCTTCCTTCAACGTTCTTATTGGCCAAGAGGAAGGATGACACGTCCAAATTTTGGCAACTATGTTCAGCCTAGTTTATTTAAAAAAAATCAGAAGGAAACATAAAAACGTGGTATAAAACACCCTTTACACCTCCATTGGTAGGAAAGTGACGTGTCTTCTAGACGAAAAACTCTTCCATCAATGTTCTTATTGGTAAGAGGAAGGATGACTATGTTCAGCCTAGTTTACTTAAAAAGAATCAGAAGGAAACATAAAAACGTGGTATAAAAC
>JAQFYV010000083.1:0-15172 GCA_034695065.1 Choneiulus palmatus | reverse complement strand
ATTTAATATATTATATATTTAATTTATATATTTAATTATATATTTAATTTATATATTTAATTATATATTTAATTTATATAATATATTTAATATATATGTTAAAAACAATGTGATAAATTACCAAGAAAATGTCAGCAGTATGACTCCTGATAGGGACTATTCCCATGGTAAATTACTAACTCTTTTTACGAATACTTATAATTTATTTAATTAAAATGTTTTCTTTTATTTATTACTTTTTTTATTTTAATCGTCACGCATATTTTACTAACTTCCTACTATAGCATGCACTTTAACTATTGAAAGAAAAAAAATTGTCTAGTATTGTCTTCCTCTTTAAAATCGGTTTTTTAGCTTCCCTATCAAAGATATACCCATTTTTCCTATGTACAAGTAATTTATTTATTGATCCCATTATATAAAGATTATTTTCTTGTAATAGGCATTCAAATTGATCTGCGCTCTGAGTAATGTCAGTTTGGTTGCTAAATTGGAAAAACAGCAAGAGAATATAAATAATTGTAAAGAAGGAAAATTTTCAATGTAAGTTATTATTTATTTATTTTTTAATTTTAGATTCAGTAATTTTAATATTTATAAGGTTTATGTGTACAGTGATTTTGTTTGAAAGGTCATCAATTAATTTGCGTGTCCCGTGTAGGTTTCCGTAAAATGATTACCCGTGATGATTTGGGAAAATTGATTTTTTTCATTCTATTTTTCGTCGTAGTGGTTAGCAGACGCTATTCGTACGGTGTTCCACTTATATTTTTTGTATATAATAGTTTAATATCATTCTATTAGATTGTCTAGTCTAAGGAAAATGTCTGCACCAAAGAAAGTTAGCGTAATTGGATCTGGCAATTGGTAAGTATTGTTTTCAAACATCTCACCTTTACAGAAAATTTTTTATTTGATAGAATGACCTTGTGGTTTGGGGATGCCTTCACCCAAAATTCCAATATCAACTGCACTTCAAGGCCTACTATTTGCCGTGTATTTTTACGTTTATTTGGGTTTTTATTATTGTGGCAAGATGCCAACGTCCCCAGAAAACAATTATATTTAGTGCATATCGTATATGTGTGCACGATACTTAAGCATTTAAAATGAAATTGATGCTAAAAGTTGAATTAGTACGAATTACAAGGGTAGCCTACCATTAGAACTGCATGTAACCCCAATTTGGGAATAACTACGAAAATTCATGACATTAAACCTTGGACGAGATTAAACTAACATTGTTTGACCTCTGTCAATGATGTCCTATTTTTTTATTTCAATTTTTTTTTGCCATGCATAGCCATTGAAGGTCGTGTGCTCTTGAATGACTTATTCGTGCAATATACAAATTAATCATTATTGCAAGTTTGATGAATTGATTATTTGAACTAAGAACTACAAATTTACAATTCTAATAAATTTGCTGTGCAAAACAGAACTTATCTATCCTTCACGGATCAAAGTTCAAGAGACTTGTTATGGGAAACTTGGCAGCACCGGGTTTTAAGTTTTTAATCTTTTCAGTAACGTAACATACTGGGTTATAAAAACTGTTGATTAACGTAATGCCACGTTATATATATATAATACCGACTCTTTAGACTTTGACTGTATGCCTTTACAAATATGTGTTTGATATGCGATGAAATGCTTCTGTCTGCAAATGCGAATTCAATATATTTGCTTGTTTTCTGTGCAGTGTAGGTCAGTGTTGTGTACTTTAAACAGGAATGGTACAGGTACGGTACCGGGGCTTAAACTCTGTGAAAACTGGCTTACACGTGTAAAGAGTTTTCTTGATTAAGCTTATAGCGGGCGAAGTATGCTGCACTCAAATTCCTGCTCTTGGTTACACTGTTATGAAAAGCCTTTTCGAAGGCTGACTAGAGGATACTTCATCGGCCTTAGTTATTCTGCAATACGAGTAAAGTAGGAGGATGCTCTTACATTTTCTTATTGTAGGCCTGGACCATAGGCCCTACTCATTGCGATAGCATTTAAAAAGTGTGCCCTTTCTGCAATATCTTGGACAATCAATGAACGTTATGCAAGGGCGGGATCCAAACTTTTTCGAGATCGGGGTCCACCACTGCAATTTGGCCCTTCCATGCCAAAAAATTACATTGGCTTTTTTAAATAATTTTTTTTAATACAAAACAATAAGCCTACAGACAGATTTAATCGTGCATGTTCTACGCAATATGTTCCCGAATAACAAGGGCAGTTGAAGTGCCCTTTGGTCGGCATTCAGAAAACTGTTTCACACATGGTTGTGTGCACCCATATGAAAAAGTAGTTCCTTAAAAAAATTGCTGCCATCTGCGTTTGAAATTGTCCATAGCTGCTTGGCAAGCATTCTAACAAATTTGAACTTTGGACTCTTGGCTTGACAAAAATTGAATAGATGTGCATCTTTTTGGGCATTTTATGTCCAAAGATCAAGAAATATGATGTGTCCTTTCTCCATGTGTTTTCAGTAGTCACCATTTTAAAAGCAGATTGATTTGAAGTTTTGCCCATGCAAAATAGGCTCACCAGAGGGCACTAAAATGGCCCTGGTTATTCTGAAACAGAGTATAAAGTTCATTGAGATCATTCAAAGGATATTCATATGCTCAAATCATTCACAAATATGCATATGAAGATTGTTCGATGATTTTGTTGTATCAGTTCCAAGAATTGTGGAATCTGGTTGGTCCTCATTGCAGATATTCTTACGATAACTTACAGCGGCCAATCACGCAGGCGTCCGTTATTTTCTGCTATCAATTATAAATGGCCGACCACGTGAGCGCTTTGGTTAGACTATTTGACGAAATTCTAATAAATATATTGCTCCTTAAAATGTTCAAAATCCTTGATTGGAAGTTATTATATAGGGGGTAGTTATTCTTCTAGTAGGACTGCAAAGTCCTACTCATCATGCACATACATTGAACATTAACATAATTTACATTTGCAGCCCCATTGAAATTTCAGACTAGTCCTATTATTCGAGTATGAAACCATCGTGATGTATTGTGTTTAAATTCAATTTTCTGATTCAGTCATTATTTTTGCTCTATCTAGGGGCTCGTCGATTGCTAAAATTGTTGGCCACAATGTGCAATTATTCGATGCCTTTGATAAAGAAATTAAAATGTACGTTTACGAAGAAATGATCGATGGACGCAAACTTACTGAAATTATAAATACGCAGCACGAAAATGTTAAATATTTACCTGGACATATTCTACCCACAAATGTGGTAAGATTGTCATTGCAGTTGCAACTGCAATAGTCGTTTTCATACACACATGGTGATCAGACAAGGCCATCTATTGAGACTATTTCATTAGAATCGGTGTTTCTCACACGCGTGTTTGCTCCAACATGAAGAAGTAGTTCCGTTTAAAAAATGGTGGCATCTACTATTGCCGTTATTCGTTACTGACATGATAATAATTTAATTAAACCTTGGCCTATCGGCCTAGAAAAACTGGAATATATGTTGGGAATATTTGCTTTGATATCATGTCTAAAGGTCGGGAATTTCATATGACCTTCCAGTTGAAGCCAACAGTGGGTTATCAGTAGCAGCCATTTTGAAAGCTGACTTTTTTGAAGTTTTGCTTATGCGAAGTACGCTCACCAGAAGGCTCTGCCCGATCACCATGTTTGTATGAAAATGACTAGCATGAAAGAGCTGGTTACCATTTTTCTTTCTTTTTGTGTATAGCTAATATCGATATATTTCTTCTCCCTTCAGGTGGCGATACCTGATATTGTAGATGCAACTAAAGATGCTGATATACTAATTTTTGTGGTTCCACATCAATTTATTAAGCGATTGTTACAACAAATGCAAAGAAATATTAAATCTACTGCCATTGGAATATCTTTAATTAAAGTAAATTATGCTAAATTTTTTTAGCATCTTTGGCAAATTATGACGGGTCGAAAGGAGTAGTTGGTTGATGATATCAATGTATTTGGCAGGGTGTAGATTACACGGACCAAGGAATTCGGCTGATTTCTAATGTTATCAGAG
Source organism: Choneiulus palmatus (assembly GCA_034695065.1). Lineage (NCBI taxonomy): Eukaryota > Metazoa > Arthropoda > Diplopoda > Julida > Blaniulidae > Choneiulus > Choneiulus palmatus. Next base: position 11,139 of record JAQFYV010000083.1, on the reverse strand, counting down.
AGGCCTTAAATATTGAGATGAGTGTCTTAATGGGGGCCAATTTAGCTCCAGAAGTGGCCGACGAGAAATTCTGCGAGACAACCATTGGTTGCCGCTCAAAAGACAATGGCAAATTGTTGAAGGATTTGATTCAGACCAGCTATTTTAGAGTCGTCGTCGTCGACGATGTAGAGACCGTGGAAATTTGTGGTGCATTAAAGGTAATGTGCGCTTTACTCGGAACTTTATGTGAAATTGCGTGAATTACGAGCACGGCCCATTTCAAAATATTCATAGAACGTTGTCGCTTGTGGTGCCGGTTTCGTCGATGGTTTGGGCTTGGGGGATAATACCAAAGCTGCCGTCATCCGATTGGGACTGATGGAAATGATTAAATATGCCGAAGTTTTCTGCTCTAAATCGCAATTGAGCACGTTTTTCGAGAGCTGCGGCGTTGCCGATCTCATTACCACCTGCTATGGTGGCAGAAATAGGAGGGTGTCCGAAGCATTTGTAAAAACTGGAAAAGTAAGGCCGGGTTTTCAATTGTTTGCACAGAATTGTACGTTGTAGTGTTGAATTCTGTTTATATTTAATAAGAGTATCGAAGAACTTGAAAAGGAAATGTTAAATGGACAAAAATTGCAAGGTCCTGAAACTGCTAATGAAGTGAATGCCATGCTGAAAGCCAAGGGTTTAGAGGACAAGTAGGTTTTTTAAACGAGGGTTTAAGTCTGGAGCTGCAATGTTAATCATCAGAGAGATTTACAGGTAGAGCCGTTTTCAAACCAAGGGACTTAAAAATAAAATACTTTAAAAATGCTAAATTTTATAGAACTTTAAAGACTAGGAGCAAAAGTCATTTATATTTTTAAAAAATAGTGCAATTATTAAAATAAAAAATAAAAACCTACAAAAATTAAATTATATATATTCTTTTTCCACCTATCATTAAAAAATTGCTATAAATTGTACATTTCCCCTATAGGAAAACACAACAATATGTTCAAACCGATTAAATTATTTTCATTTTTAGCATTTTAATCTATTTTTATAAAATTAGTGGATGATCTGCAAGCATTTTAAAAAATTGGAATGCATACATTTCCTCAACAAAAATTTATAAAACTAAATGCTAAAATGTGGAGAATTTCATCAATTACACGTGGCATTGTCCTTATTCCTAAGAAAGTTGGTCGATTTATGAAATCTTTAAAGTTAGGTGTGGAAAAAATTAATTTCATTCTTACGAGCTTTTATTTTTTTATTTTATTTTTTTTAATTGCATAATTTTGTAAAAATATAAATGGTTTTTGTTCCTCGCTTTTAAAATTCTATAAATGTTTTGTATATATTTTTTATTTATTTTTGTTTTTCGGTTTGAAAAAAACACTAGGTACCTGTAAATTTCTATTGCGATTAACATTACCGCTATGTACTGAAGCCCCTCCTTAACACTGGAAACATTAGTGAAAAGTATTTTATAAAATTTAATCATTCCAGGTTTCCTTTATTTACTGCCGTGTACCGCATCTGCAAGGGCGAAATTCCTGCAAGTCAAATGGTGGACTGCATACGAAATCATCCCGAACACATGTAATTATATTTCACAAATATATATTTTTCTGAAGCGTGTACTAGCCATCAAGTTTGTAAAATAGTAGTTTCTGTACACTTTTCTTCTGAATGCGTAGAAATGGTTAGTTAGACAAGTGCCGAAATTTCTCCACGTAGCGTTAGTTTCAAAAATAGTGTACATTTTTTTCCACCATTAGTGAGTATTAAATGACTTTGGAACAAGATTGCAGTTACAATGAGGTACAAGTTTTGCGTGTAAAATAGATAACATAACTTTACAAGTGGACACTGAATGAGTTAGATTAGTTTAGGAAATAACAGTTTGCCGATATAAAAGCTTAAACTTACAGAATGACTTGAATTTAGTGTTTCGTTAAAAAGAAAGAAAGATAGATAAGACAGCTATTGTGCAGAGAAGAAATGCTAGACAAGAATTTTGACACTCCCCTACTTTTTAAATTTTTTTTTCTTATTTTTATTATAAATTGTTAAATTCATTGAGAATATTTTTGAATGATTTACATATTGTCAAAATAATTTAATGTAAGCCTTTTTTTTTCTCCAACTATTTCACATTAGGGCCTAACATAATTTAAAAGTATTTTTTGTTAAAGCCGTAATTGATGTCTAACATTGATCGTGTCGCAGTTCTGAAAAAAACATTTGGTGTTTTCCGTTGTTATTTAGAATGGACGAGTTTGTTTATATGGTATAGGACTAATTTTGTCTCCTTTTATATTCTAAACATTGTTTCCTGCCAATTAATTTTTGCCATAAAATTGAAGAAAATAACAAATATTGACCATTTGTGCAGCCAAAGCTCTCTATATAATGAGTAGAAAGTTATGTACATTTTTATGTATAAAGCTTTATTTCCATGACATATGTTTACTTGTACAATTTCCACTTAAAATGGAGTTTTATTATCTCGAAGCCGGGAATATTATTTTTTTAACACAACAAATATTTTTTCTTAGCAAGTTGTTCTCGTTAATTTGTTATTTTTTTATCTGAGGTGGTTTTAAATGCAGGATTACTCTGTATTTCCCGTACCGGTGTCCTTATCGCTAGATATATTCTTCAACTTATATCTTTCCAGGGGTATCTAAACTGTTTAAACGGCATTAATTCTTTTATACGTTTTCATTATTTTTGGAGTTTAGTAAATTCTGTTTACACTTGTGCATACTGCTGAGTAAGTGGTTTTCTACTATAGACGAAATGCATGAACCTGCATGATTTTAGTACAATAACATAATTTTGGCTTGCATGCAAGTATTTAAAATGTAACAGTTTCTGAAAACGTAAATTCTTGTATTTTCATTTAAATATATTTCTCGATAGGAAAGAGGTTCATGCTAAAATAGCTGGATTAAGTATTTCACAGTGAATACCCTTGAAAGCTAACTTCCGTGTTTCGGGTAACATTGGTGACAGTTATTGGTAAATGAATTTTATGAATGTGCTAATTTTATGGTATACGGACGTACATCCAGCAGTATTTTCTTTTACAAATTAAATTGAAATTTGTTATAATGATAACGAGAGTATAGCTGATTAATAACGGAGGATTGTTAGTATGGGAAATCCATAAGTTGATGAATAGTGGCATTTCTTACAGGATATTTTCCTTTAGGTATTTTCGTATAAGTTTAGTTTGTTATGTTTCAGAAAGATTTTATAAGTCTTTCTAACCAAAAGACTTATAAAATACATAAAAAATGTCAACGTTGACAGAATTTTAATAACTAGGCCATGCAGGAGTCCTTTTTTCAAAATTGGATTTTAATTAATAAAATAAATATAAAATAGACTCAAAAAGGAAATTTTTACAATTTCATGTCCCTCTTTAAAAATCTTTTAGAAATCGTTGGTTTTTTGTAGGACAAAATGGATGACAATGTTTTAGCCGAGGAAATTCTCTACATTTTTGCATTTATATAGTTTTGTTGATGATATGTATGCATTCTGAATAGATTTTTGTCTGCATTTCATTAACCAAAATATAGATAACACATATTTTAAACATGCCAAAATGTGGAAAATGTCATCAGCTAAAACATATCGTCGTTTTTGTCCCACGGAAAACGGATGTTTTATAACATTTTTAAAGATAGACGAAAAATGTTTGTATAAATTTCATTATTTTTTTATTTTAATATTTACTTGTATTAATTGAAATCAATTTTTTAATAAGGACTCCTGCGTGGCTAGCTATTAAAATTCTGCAAATTTTGGTATTTTTTTATATATATTTTAATTTTTTTTGGTTAGAAACAATATATCATCTTTAATCTCGATGTGCAATTAAAATGGTTTCAACGGATACCTAATAGCTTTGAAAATCACCACATTCATATATTGAAATAATTTTCTGTGAGAAATGACCACTTATTCATGGGTGGGTTTAGAAATAAGTTTTGTTATTCTTGTTGCATTTTTTAATTGTTATATTTTTGCCTTCCTTTTTTCACAGTTATTCTAAGTTGTAACATGAAATAAATTGGTAAGTTTACCCAAATTATTTTTTGATTTGGCAACAGTCTAAATACACTATGGAGGCCAGGAAAAGTATTTGAGGGCTTGTGTATAATTGAACTGATATTACTTTTACATACAAGGTGGAATATATAATTATACAGGACTTGAAATACTGATCTCATAATTGAAGAAAATATATTGTAAATATATTTAATCTTGTAACAATCTAAGGTTTTTTATCTTTAATATTCTGCAATTTTGCTCATTGTAAAAATTAATTCATTAACAAAATCAGAAGCAATATAGGAACGAGCACCGATATTGGAAAAATAAATTGTTAGTATAATGATGTTCCACATATAATAATCGAGATTTAATAAATTTGCCATATTGTAACAATATTAAGTGTAGAGTATAATTTATTGAGGCCTTCCAAAAACTTTGAAGAAACACATATATGAACATATGTAAAAAAAAAATTCAACAATGTAATTTAAATACTGGTGAAAATTCAAGAGCAATTTTTAAAGTAAGTTTTGCTGAGGATTTGACTAGACTGAAAATAATGTCCTATATTCTAAAGGTGAACATATAAAACTATAACAAGTTCCTCCCTAGCCCTGCAAAAACGTAACACCCTCTGGTGTGCCTTTTATAAAGCTTTTTATCAATTTACTCCAACAAAAAAAATACTGCAGAAAATTTGAAGTTTTTCAGTTTTTTTTGAAAGCCAAGACAAAACTGCAAAAAAATTGCAAGTTTATTAAATAATAACTTGTAGAACACTTGCAGAAAAACTGTAGAAAACTGCTGTTTGTCTAGTTCTGAAAGAACAGCTGCAAAAAACTTGCAGTTTTTCTGCAAACAGGCTTACTTACAGAAAAACTGCAGTTTTCTACAGTTTTCTGCAAGTATTCTACAAGTTTTGTTTCATAAACAGTGGAATTTTTTGCAGTTCTTGACTTAAAAAATTCCATAAACTTCAACATTTTTTGCATTAATTTATTTGCAGGGACATATGGTCTTATTTATAAGATGGAGACTTCGACGTTTCAAAATGCACGTGTATATTCTCTAGAACCTTGATAAATTTTGTACGTGTAAGCCTCGTGCTCACGTAGTTGCAAAACTAAAAAAAATTAGTCGAATGAAACTAATTTTCTTCAGGCAAATACATGTTGCTGTAATGCGGGCGATTCGGTGGTTCCGATTGGTCAAATTTGAAAATACTTTCACCAGAAGGCTCTTATCTTTGCAGGCGTAAGTGTGGAACCGAGCATGGAAGGCATTCATTGGACAATCAAGAAAATTAGGTAAACATCTAAAAAATATAAACACAATACTTTAATGATAACTACATTCTTTTAAAAACAGTTATACACGATAAAAATAGTGATCACGTTAACGTATGGAAGCGAATTCTCGCTTTGTTTTGTAAAACATTCATCCAAGGTAAAACAAATCATTGCTTTTTATATCTTAGATAGCGATCAAGATAAAATGAAAGTACAAATGTAGGCTCTTGTGATGGATGCAAAAAAAGCAAAGTGGATTTCTTAAGGAGCTTCTGTTATTTCTGAAGGTATGCGGGCTGTTGCACTTTGTGCTTTTATTTGTTTCTCAACTAGGCAGTGCTGCACATATTCAATAGTTCATTTACAAAATGGGAATCGAGGCAAGGGCAATGATTATTATAAAAATTATGATAAACAACCTTGTTCATTTAACAATATTACACGAAAGCAGTGAACGTAAATTTTGCAACTACATATTACATTTATAATGAAGCCTTTAAAGAGAAGAGCGAGATATATTTTTACAAAATAATTTTGAAAGTAATGCCCAATGTGTGAATTCGTGTGAATTCGATGATGGATTAAGAATACTTTAGGTGTGGAAGTCTATACTCTGTTCCGCCCTTAAAATTTCCCAAGAAGCGCCCTCTGTTGAACCTTTTTTAATTGGAATCGAAGAAATTTATTTCAAATTTTCAGAATGGCTTCCATTTAGGATCAAAGCACTACGATTGGTCGCTTTTCATGCCATGGTGCGATTTCGATATTTTATGAATTTTATTAAGTTTTTGAATCATCGGAAAAGTCTGTATGTGATTTAACATGGGAATTTCATCAGTTTCTAAGGGGAGATATGGGGAAATTTTCAAAATCTCAAAAGTTGAGCCAACAGTTTTACATGCAATATCGACTATTTTTAACACTGCAAACAGAAAAATTTGTAAGTTTTCAATATTTTGATAAAACTGGTAATGGTCCCCCTTGTTTACCATTACAACCTCAATAAAATTCACATTAGAGATTTTGTGTATTTGATTTTAAAAAAAATCAAGATATTGGCCTACAAAACATTTTTAAGTACAATCATGAAATGGAGTAAATGGATAAAATTACCATGCAGTTACAAGTCCTTTGACTAGTTGTGAGATCAATTTTTGAGATTTTTTAAAATTTCCCTTATATACCCCTTTGAAAGCGACGAAATTCGCACGCTAAATCCCATAGGGATTTTTTGGTTCCGAGGACTCAAAAATTTTAAAAACTTATTAAAATCGAAATAGCACCATGGCATGAAAAGCGACCATTGGGAGTGTTTTGGACCTATTCTGAAAATCAGGAAAAATCCGTGATTTACTGGCTGGGAGGTCCTCTTATTAGTTCCTTTTAAAATAGGACGTCATCTGCTTTAAACCTTGTTTGTAGCTGGCATAGCAAGAATGAACCGAAATGAAAGTTGCCTATTTGCCTTTAATATTCTGAATAGATGTTATGTAAGCTTAACTACATTTAAAGTCTAAAAACCGAGAATTTAAATGGGATATTCCAATTGACGATGGCTCTAGGTATTATCAGTAGCCGCCATTTTGAAATTTTGCTAATGCAAAAAAAGGTTTTCCAGAGGGCGTCTCATAGGACATTTCATGGGCCGATTATCTTAATATTTAAATCCAAGTTAAACCACAAATTCAATTAAAAGGTTATACGCAGTTGCAAAATTGTTTTAATACTTCTTATAACCTTAGGATAGGTATAAATTTACAATCGTACCGTATTTACAAATGGAAAATTAAACAATGAATGGATGGACAAATCCGTTACAAAAGTTTTAAAACTGTAGTCTAATACGGGGGGGTGCACAACTCTGTATAGAATAAAATTTAATATCCCATATCAATTGTTGATATTGAAATGTGACCAAGTTAAAGCTGACTTGCTCATTGAGATACAAAAGCTACAGAAATTTCCCTGCAGAATTCTGTGGAAAATTTTCTACAGAAAATAAAAATCAAGAATTCTGTAAAAAGTGCCCAATATTCTGCACAGAATTTCCTTCAATTTCTGTAGGGAATTTTTCCATGGTATGGTATCCTAGTGAGTCAGTAATGAACTTGTCACAACTTCAATATTATCAACAATTGGTAGGGAATATGAATTTTCTTTATACATATTTGGGCTGATTTTTCGTGTGGCACCTTGTACAATATACCAACAAACAAAAAATGAGAACATTGAATGGCGCAAATTGGCTATAACATATCAGAATCTTTAGTATCCCATGTATTCGGCTGATCTTACGTAATTTTAACAAATATTACAAATGTGTACAAAGTAAATGGGCAAAAAAATAAGACCAATATTTCTATGAACGGACCAAAATATGATAGCGTGAATAGAATTTAATAATAAAACATTCTTTGTACATCCGACATCGCGGTGGCGAGCAAACCACGTTTCACGAGAAAGTAAATATGGAATGCATTTAGTATCTTCTCATCGTCAATCTCGACATCGTCAAATCATTCGGAATCTGAATTGTCCGTAATCGTGCTTTCTTTCTCCTGAAGCAGGACCTCATTTTCGTATAATTTGGCTTTAATAGTTGCGAGTCTCTGAAGTAAAGAACTGTACACGAAATTTCCCCTCTTCTCTCCGAAAGGATCCTGTAATATAAAATATTAAATTAAGGGAGCGTCGGAGAAATGTTAATCATCCATGAAGATTTAAAATGATCAATTTTTCCTATCCTAAAGACAATAAAATACGTATGAAAATACATAAGTTGTGCAGAAAAATGTTAAAATGTCATTTTTTTTTTGTTTCTATTTCTTATTTTATTAATTGAAATACTTTATTTTAAAAACTAACTCCAGCTAAAGCTCTGCAAATTTTAGTATTCTTATGTCTTTTGGTTAAGAATAATCATTTTAAATGTCAATGAGAAACTAACATTGCCCCAATGCCCCCTTAAGAAGCAAAAGTCTTAGTGATATTCTCATAAAATTAAAAGTTGACCATTGATTAACCTGCATTGGTCGTGATGATAACGATATTTTGCTCTGAATCACGGATTTATAATGCTCGTAAAATTCAGGAAACGATTTTTCCATGACGTCTCTATAAAAGATTTTTATTAGGTTCTAAAACGTAGAAAAATCGGGGAAAATTAGCTTTAGCTTTACCTCAACACCTGTGGACATTCACGACCGGCGTGCCCCCGTTTTTCTATCATGTCACAAACGGCCACACGGATGGTTTCGTGTTGAATTATTTCATTATATCTTTGACTGTCCCCAGGTTGTAGTTCCTTAATATTTAACATATACCGTAACATTATTTTTATAGGTTCTCGTTCAATAGTTAAATTGGTACGAAAATAATAAATAAAAGTACTTTTTCAAATCCAGGTTCATTATGGTAAGGTTTTTCATTTAGGAGGGACTGGATTGAAATGAGGATGCTCGACAGGCATTGTGCAGGACTCCAGGCAGGCCCCGACCATGTCCTGATAAAATCAAAATATCATTAGCATTTATTTAAAGGAGAAAACTACCCAAAAAAAGTATTTTTCTTTCAAGATTATACATTCAGAAAAAAACTTCAAACTATGTTATTACGAGTAGTTATTTAATAATAGGTTAAAGAAAGAATATTTCATTACCAAAATAAGATTGACGTGTTAATGAAGTCACATGGCCACATTTTTAAATGCATGTACAAATCCAGAGCACCTAGTGTAATTTGCATGTGTATAAATGAACCAGATTTTTCAAACAAAATCCAGTGAGTAATCATTTTTTCTGGAATGAATGGCAAATGACGTCAGCAACAGTCTTAGTTTTCAATTTATTTTAATTTTTATATGAAATAAACATGCATAACATAGCTTGTATAAGTGAATTTTAGTAATAGTATTTATATTTAATGTATACTCTTGAAAGAAAAATACGTTTTCTAGGGTGGTCTTCTCCTTTAATCTAAAAAGTAATATGTCTATTATATGTAATTAATTTTCCTGGTAATTCAGGGACAATCAACAGATTGAGTATTTCAAGATCTACCCAAGAATGCTGAGGCAAACTTTGCCATTTTTGTATAAGTTGGGATTGAACCGAACTTGACCATCTCCCGTCGTCATCAGCTTCACTCTGGGCGGATGCATGGGATAATCGGGCGGACAACGGATGATGAAGTAAAAGAAGCCTCCTTCGTAGGGTGTGTTAAATGGACCAGTTATCAGCGCGTGAATCTGAAATTATTGATCAAGGTAAGCGCATATATCGAACACAGCCGATGTATCCATCACAATCCATCTAAAGCATCACTTCCCGAAAAAAAAAAAAAACTGTAACAGAAACTGAACAACAAATATGGAGAGTTGCCGCATGATGTTTAATGAGTAAATCATAAAAGTTGCTCTCATAAAGAAAAAGGGCACCTGACATGCCAAGAACATTTTCAGTAGTTATTTTTATCCATTTTTGTCACTTAAATGTTGTTCACAAGTGTTTCTACTTTTAAACCTTTAAGCTATAAACATGTCATCAAGTGCCAGAAATGCAAAACCAGTGAAAACTGAATATAAACTTAACTAAACATTTAAATGTACGTTCAGTTTTGTTATAGGAAAGCGCTGCTGTAGACCACGTGCTAATTAACTTACTGTAGTGATATCATCAGGGTCGGGAACAACGCACATTCCAGGTGGTGGCTCATTGTATATTGTCATAATATCCCTAATGATAAAAAATAAATGAATAAATGAAATAGAACTTAAAATTGTAAAAACTGCAGTTATTATATTGAATGGCTTTTTAACGCATCATCACGGTAAAATTGCTGCCTGGAATTTATGTGAACACTTGAGCTTTCTTTTTTTAAGAAAAAGTTAACTTCGCCCTTTAATGTTTAGTGACTAAGGCACAAATATTGTACAATTTTTTTACTATATCCCAGTTAACTTTTCATGATAGGATTAATCGATAAAGCTAAGAAACGGATTCTTAACAGAGATGATGACGACGGCAGTTCTCCCGAGGAGCCCGGTGGTCATCTTGCTCCCTCCCTATCGGAGCCCCAAGAAGTAGGTAATTATATGACTATTACTACCTAAAATCGGGATTCAAGCTGAAGGGAAACGTAGTTCGATGTGGGTTTTAATTTATTTAGGGGCTACCAATAGCCATACAGATTACTTCAAATTGGTCAGAAATTCCCGGACGGATCGGTACGTCATCGAGACCAACAAGTTGCTCAATCGGCTGGACAAGCTTCTCACCGACATGCCGGCCGATCCGACAAAGCGGAAAGGTACCAGGAGATAAATTCATTAATTAGTGCACCAGGGTATACAAAAAAGTATTTACACAAAAAAAATTGCAACTATGTTAGCTCTATTTAAATGAAAATATGAAAAACGTAAATCGGAAAAGATGAGACATGCTACTCACTGCACGCGTCACTGCGACCCTCCGTCCAGTCACGTCTCAGTTATGTTACTCACGATGTAATACTTCCATACAAAAGCAAAATGTCTAATAGTAATTTCTTGCCCACCTGTTTGAACCCCACACATAATGAAAACAACGTTGCTAGGAATTGAAGATGTGCATACGACTTTAATAGAGGAAATAGTCAACTAGAAAATTTCCAAGATACTTAATGAAGGTAATTAAACTCAAAAAATGTTTGTGTTTTGAAGCTTAAAATTAATGATAAAGTGTTGAGTCGTTTGAGGAGGAGAGGTTTGAGTCGGAACCTTAATGTTAAATCTCCATAGAGATTTTTAGAATTTCGAGGTACATTTATT
>JAQFYV010000082.1:0-15188 GCA_034695065.1 Choneiulus palmatus | reverse complement strand
GAAAAAACATTAGGGTCGGCGGGATTAAATAGGGTCGGTCGGGGGACCGGAATCAAACATATTTTTTTTTTTGGCCTTGTCTGAGGGTGCACTTTGCCTTTAACAAATACAAGTGCACTGTATTATAATTTTTCTTTTCTGATAAAAAGCGGGAAAATCATTGAAATGCATTGGTATTTAAAGTGGCAGCCTATGGAAAATGAAATTTTCTAAAATCTTCTTACTTTTTATTGATTTGTTTATAAGCGATTTTTTTCCCTTTTTTTCTTTGAAATTATTTTTTTTTTCATGTGTCTTAAACCCATATGTCCCTTAAATCTTGTTGATATAGGCATAACGATAGATAGAGGCATAGGTTAACAATGGTCCGGAATAATTTGGTCACCATCATTTTCCTTACCAGAAGTGGTAGCCAGCGCCCCTCAAAGTATCAGTAGGGCCTACCAGGAATTCTGAAAAGCTAACCTCTCTGGTAACTTTATCTCAATGTATAGGGCCTACCGAATACTTGTCTAAATTTAAGATGCTATTAAGGTTCCATGGTCAACCAATTTTTTTTGTTACTCCAATATCATTGGAACAATAGAAATTTGATAACTGAATTATAGTCTCATGCATTGTTGATATTGAACCTATATAATTCTAAAAAGATATATAAAATTCTAAACCTGTCTATAGAATGTGCCTTGAAATAGTCTATAGGCTCAAGTAACCTAGATTGGTTGGGCCAAAGTTGGCATTTCATCACCTGCCAATGGAACAGTCATTGGCATGATGTCAGCTGCCGACGTAGGTTGACTGCAAATGTCCTCCTCGCCAACATTGGCCCAATCATTGGCATGACATTGGACCAATATTGGAAATACGTTCGCCTGCCAACATAAAGACGTTGAATAGCAAGGTTTGACCAACTTTTGCTGAGGTCAGGCAAAAATTTGAATTAGAAATTAATGGCAAGAAATTCAAATTGCATGCATTATTGAAAACTTTCTTGCTTTTATTAAAAAATGAAGCTGTTTAACTTTGGTTTTAGTCAGGTAAAGTCGGGCAAATTGTATGAAAAGTCAGCCGAAAAGGAGAATAAAATGGGCAAAAGTCAGGCAAGACGATTTTTCAAATGTAGTACTGGCAACCCTATTTTTAAAATAAAAAATAGGAGAAAAACATTAAAACGTGCTATGAAGCACCCTGTATTGGATTCGTGACTTGCATCGATGGCAAAATCCTTTTACCAATTGGCATTTGCCAAGAAGAAGGAATTCGTCATCGATGCACGTTGTGAATTCTTTACATGGCGTTTCATAAATGTTTATTTAAGAAAACTAGACTGAACGTGGTTGCCAAAACTTGGATAGGCTTTGCACTAGTTTTAAGGAGAATGGTACCCTAAAAAAGTTAATTGTACATGATAGAACGTATAAAATGTAGTGTATATCCATTTTTTGGCAACTTTTTCAGTCTAATTTATAAAAAAAATAAGAAAGAAACATAAAAACATCTTAAAAACACCCTATACGCCTATTGAATGTCTTCAAATACATTCAGCAGGTTGCATAGTGTTTAATAAGACGTTTTTATGTTTATTTGTGAACATAGTTGTCAAAACCTGGATTTGTTCTATTTTTGATGTTCTGTCGTTTAGAAATAACTTTTTTTGGGTTGCCATTCCCCTATAAATAGAGTCAAATGTGGTAATTCAACCATGGGCAGAGAATAATATAAAACGTATAACTTTTTTTAGATTTTATCCCAGTCTGTGATGAACCTGATATTTATTAGTCCCTAAACTTTTTTTAGAATAAATAGAGAGTAGGTATCATTTTAATACATTTTTTTTTTCAGGTGTTACATAAATTCTTGTGACAATAGCAGTACTAACTACTGCGAAAGTTTCCTAAATATCACTACGCCTTATGATGATTCCACAGGCAGTTACAGTCAATGTGAATTATATTCGCCAAAACATGAAAATGGGTCCTTCTTGACGTGTCCTGGTTATACTGTCAATTACAACGAAACACAAGAATGCAGTAGTTGGAAATATGATGATTCTGTTTACGAGCAAACAGCGGTGACACAGGTAAGAAAATATTTTAGATTCGGCACGTGCATGGATTTGTATGTTAAAAGTAACTGTCCACTTTGTACAATATGTAATTTGCAGTGGGATTTGGTATGTGACAGAAAATATGAAGTTGCATTGTCTCAATCCATGTACATGGTTGGGATAATGCTAGGCTCCATAATCTTTGGAATGATTGCAGATAGGTTGGATTACATATTTTATTTATTGGAAACCTTATCATGCTTACAATTGTTTTCAGTAGTTTACCCGCAGTGAAAGGGTAGGGGGGGGGGGTGATTGTCCAAATGTGCATTTAAATCACTTCCTTGTACTACATTTTTTTTTCTTTGAAATGTTAATTTAAACTATTAAAGAGAAATGAAACCCTCAGAAATATTTATTTATAAACAATAGAGCATATCAAAAATAGTCCATATTCAAATTTTGGCAACTATGTTCGGCCTAGTTATTTTTAAAAAAAAAATCATAAAGAAACCTAACATCATGGTATAAAACATCCTTCACACCTCCAGTTGTATTGACACCTCCAGTTGTGTTTCTTTCCTCTTGGCCAATGAGGGTATTGAAGGAAGAGGTTTTCATCTGGATTGACGTCATATTAATAACCCTGGATGTATAAATGGTGTTTTATACTATGCTTTTCAGTTTCTTTGTTGATTTTTTTTTAAATAAACTAGACTGAACATAATTGCCAAAATTTGGATGTGGGCTATTTTTGATATGCTCTATCGATTTTAAACAACTTTTTCGAGGGTTTCATTCCCCTTTAAGGGAGACATGCTAACATTTCAGTTTACAACTAGGCCTATAATGAAAGCAAAACTGGCAACATAAATACATTGCGAGATAATAGTGGCTTATACATACCCATAAAAAAAGCTTTGCACAATTGTGAAAATGATACGTACGGTAGGCCCCCCCTATGTGAAAAATTCCAAAAGAATTTTAGCTACAATTATGCATGTTTTTTGGTAATTATTGTAAGCAATGATTTACGTACTTCAATATTTCCTATAATATCAGTAATATTTTTGAAAGTTTAAAAAAAAATAGAAATCCAAAACAATCAGTCATTCTGTTAGTCTGTTGGACCAAGAATTTGTACCAAAAATGAGTTCTCCATCACTATTGACGGGATATCATCAAACCGGAGTTCATTTAAATACAGTGTAGTGTTTATACGGAGTATATAGCTACCACGCAATTCCATATTCTTTATGAGGTCAGGTTTATTGACTCCTTGTTGAAAGTGACATAGTGCTCAACTTGGTAATGGTTTATTTAGTACAGGCTTGATTTTTTTCTGTAATAATTATAGCACTTTCCAAGGTTGTGTAATTAATATAGAAATCAGAATTGAATGTTTGTATACAGAAGATGAGATGGCAATGGACTTTGTCTGTTGGATAAAGGTAACAGAATGTCAGTGACAGTTGGAATTGGCACAACCTTTATAAATCTCTAAGAAAGTGGTTAATTTACAGGTCAAGGATTTGCAATTGATTGAATGATATATGAAATTTTGACAGAAAAGTAGTAGTTCATTTATACGTAATTTGTATAACATATTAAGCAAAAAGAAATTTGAAATTTTTAAATTACCAAAATGTCATCTCACCGTGGATTATTATGTTTCAAAACACAATCCTATTACTGTCAGTCAAGGATAACTAGCATAAAATAATGCAAGCTTTTCTGCACAAAATATGCATTTACTCGTAGGAGATGGTCGCGTATAGAAGTAAATGTGACAACTTTGGCATTAACAGGGTTAATTCTGACCTGGAAAGTCAGTGAAGAGGAATTTGGTCAGTGAAAGTCAGGGAAATTTGATATGTTAATTTACATGTCATGTAAATTTAATGCAGTACCCCTGTGCAGTAGGTTATGTTCACCTTCCAAGAATGTAATCATTAGCATTAAATTGGTAAACGAAAAACTGTTGGTTCTCATTTTCATTTAAATTCATTTCATTAAATTTCGTAATTCGTTTTAATGTCAGGGAAGTTTTATTCTGTTCAGGAAAATTTATATTTTGGTTGGCCAGGAAAATCTTTTGTTTTGATCAAAGAAAGTAAAAAAGTTGAGCTTGTGTTCAGGGAAAGTCGAGGAAGCACAGATATAAGATTCAGTATGAACATGAACCCTGTAAATCTATAACGATTGCACGCAATTGAAATAGTAAACAGCTGTGAGAATATCGTTGTTAGTGGACCTATTTATTTATTTATATTCCATATTTAAAAAAAATACTTTGATAACAAATTAATTAGTCCTATATGGGGTGATAACAGCTTTCAAATGGACTTAATACTATGAAAATATTAAATGGATAGCAAATGCTTCTTTTATTTAAGTGCACTTTATATAAATCCTGTAATAGTCGACTAACACTTGAGTCTTAAATTGATCATTTTTCCAGATGCCAATTCAATTAGCAGCACAATTAATATTTTAATTACATATAAATATCCAAGGTAAATTGCATTATACTTGTTTGTCAAAATCACAAATAAGTACTTGTGTCAAATTAATATGAGAGTTTGGACTTGGAAACAAATTTTCTGTTGGCACTTATATTGCTTTCTGTGGATTGGGAAATATAAAATTTCTTTAAATGCAATCACTAAAATGAGGCCACTTCAGGGCCAGGTAAATGAAGAAAAGTCAAGCCCAATGCAATTTCCAGATACATGTAAAATTTATTTTGGTACTAATAGATGAAATTAATATTGCTATTTGACACCTGTTATCGTGTGTAGGCTACACTGAAGTTAAGTAGCATGGGGCTCTGTCAGTACCTAGAGGGGTGACCGTCAGGATCTAAATGGTACTTTTGTCCTATCTTCCACTAGCCATGTGGGGGATCCCTGCACGCTGGTCCCTAGCCCGGAGTTTATGGTGGAGTTGGGGAAAGACATGGCTACGTACCCCGTAAAACCTCTTGTCGTGAGTATCATGGGCATGTTGTCGGCTGCTGACGTTGGATCATTGTAAACCTGCCCTCTTCGTCAACATTGTCATGACATTGGACCAATATTGTTACATATCATTGGTCCTATGTTTGTTGACATGTACCATTATCGTTAAACATCCTCAGTTTGGATCATCAGGCCAATATTGCTGCATTATATTGGCTTAATGTTAATTGGGCAATAAATAGCCATTCATAATCAAAATTGTTCTACAATTGACTATTTAGAACATGTTAGGACAATGCATAGGCCGAACATGATGCAGTTAAAACATCCACATAGACTTAAATTTATAATTTTATTCAACCGAAAGGCATAAAATACATAAAGAATACCAACATTTATAAAATTTTATTTGCAAGGAATTCTTTTATTCCTTGTTTTAAAAAGTATTGTCATTATTAAAAAACAAAAAATAAAAATGAAATTTCATCCATAATTTTCCACCTATGTTTAAAAATTTGTCGTAACTCATCCATATTTCATAGGAAGAAAATGATAATGGTATTAAATAATTAAATTATCTACATTTATCATTTTTCATATATTCTTTGTTATACATTTCATCAGCTAAGTTCTAAGAAAAAGGACAATTTATGAAATTTTTAAAGATAGATGGAAAAATAATATTTTAGGCCTATTATTACATATTTTGATTTTATTAATTACAATATTTTTTTAAAACAAGGATGAGCAGAATTGCTAACTAATAAAATTCTATACATTTTGGTATTTTTCCTGTTTTGTTTGAAAGATAGTATTGGGATTATGTAAGTCTATCTTGGCATTAAACATTACTGAATTATGCATTGGTCCATTATATTGTAGTAAAATGTTTACAAATCCTTGGGCTGAAATCATAAAACAATACTGGCCCGATACAGATTTTTATCATTATTTCAATGGTGGCATGTTAAGCAGTCATTGGGCCAATATTAGCTCATTGCTGCTTTACCAATACCAACCATTACCCAACCATGCCAACAAATATCAAATGTTGAGCAAAAAATTCATGTTTCTTGGGTCGTGAAACCCAGTCTGTAGAAATACTGTGGCATATGCGGGTGCAGCAAACATGAAAACAGCTGTGTTTAAAGTTGGTTCCATCCATTTTTAGACCTACGAGGCAACTATTTTTATCGCTTGCAGTTGCCTTCCATGTAGGCTGCCGTTTATCGTTTTGTGCTAACATGAAATGTACAACTGCAAGCGATCATAAAAAATGGCCGTTACAAAGCACTCGCAAGTCTAAAAGTTGTTGGAACGAATCATATGTCAAAAACACTGAAAATCGTTGATAGTTTTCCCCCTGTTAAAACTCAGTTTTCTGCAGTTTGTGTTGTATAATATGGGATATTTATGACACTTTTAAATTGCAAAAAAATTTCTTGCTCCTATTGTGAAAAGGTTTTGGTTGGGGTCTCCTATATATATGAATTCAAATCATATTCAACCAATAATCCTTGAGAAGCAGTGCTAGTATAGATTTATTGAATCTAGGGATAAATTCGAAATATGGCGCTTATACTCTCGTTAAATGTTTTACAGCTTTATGTATTTTATCCTTAAAGATTTTGGCGCCCATCTCTTCATGGTTTCCTGTAGCAACTACCTCCCCTCATCTGCACCTTTACATAACATAAATCCCATATAGGTAACCTTGGTGGATCCAGGGAGGGGGTCCAGTACCTCCCACCCCGAACAATCCTATCACTGCACAATACTAGGCTTATGGGCTTTTGAACGAGTTTTTACTAACATGTAACCCCATCCCGTAAAATTCCAGGATCTGCCATCTAAAATAGGTTATTATACCTCGACGTGTACCTATTTACCTATTAATGGCTTTATTCCTATAGGCTATGTGTCTTCTGGTTGTTGTTTTTTTGAAAACATACACATGTTGAAAGGCAAAACAAACAAAAAGTTTGATTCTGATCCACTGGCCAAAAAAAAAAAATAAAAATAGGGTCGGTCGGTCGGCTTATTTTTTTTTTTTAATGTACTTTGCAGTACTGGTACCTTATATATTATTTGCACATGCTTTAATATAAAATTATATCATACATTCATTATTTTTATGGAAAAATGTATTTTTCCATAAAATGTCTTGGATTACACGAAGTTCTGTTTGTTAAGCAATATTAAGCAAAAAAATTGCAAAAAAAAAATTAGAGTCGGCAGGATTAAAAAGGGTTGGGCCAGGGGATCGGTATCAAACATTTTTTTGTTTGTTTGGCCAAATCATTGTGAACACAGGGTCCTGCAAGATAATAATTTTTCCAACAAAATTTGGAATTAATTGGAAAAAATATTAATGTTGTAATTAAATAACAACATTATTGGTAACAACCTGTTTGGAAATAGGTACCTAAAGCTAATAAAATCATTCATATGTCAATGTAATTTTATTACTGGCCCATTATTGTTAGTTAAATTATCAAGGTTTTGGTGCTTTGATAGGTTAGCACAGTAGGACCTAAGCCTATTTCGATCAGCTGTTTCTTGCCTTATTCCCTTGCTGACACTGTAAGAAGTGTTGAGTTAACAGTGTTGATGGATAGATGATACCCTTAGAAGCCTTGGGCGACTTACAGACATGTAACAGAATGTGCATGGTAATCTGCATGTAATTGTTATAGTGTGATAAGGTTTTCAATTGTTAAGGATCCATTACTGGTTTTGGCCATGTGTTTTTATGGCTCATGGGAAATAGATCATTTCTTTAATGGTACCTATTTCAGATTTGGTCGAAAATTTGGAATACTATTAGGAGTTCTGGTAGGAGTTCCTGTGGCAACAGCTTCACCATTCGTTCCAACTTATCCTGTCTTCCTAGTATTAAGATGTATTGCTGGAGCTGCTTTTCAAGGCGTTTACCAAACGTCATTTGTTATGAGTATGTTGTCTATTTTAAAAATCTTCGAGCATTTAATCGTTAACATTTATTTAAATTAGTTTCAGGTTCTAATGGTCTAATGGTTTGAAATTTTTAATTTGTCTTGAAACATCCCTAACCTGTTAAGCTTAATTGATTATAAGTGCTTAATTTTGTGTGCATTGATGATGTGTTATTGTACGAAGATAGCATTTATGGGCCTGATTTTGATTTCATCTCTTGGTATTTTTGAAATTAGGTGTGGAACTTGTCGGAAAGTACAAACGAGCCTTTTGCGGCTTGCTCGCAACAGTATTTTTTGCCATTGGAGAAATCATATTAGGCATCTGTGCTTATTTTATTCGTGATTGGGTGCTTCTTCAGTTGGTCATTTCCGTTCCACCTGTTGTCTTCCTACTTTATTACTGGTTATTGCTAGCATTTTTTTTTTCTGAATATATTCTGTTATTGTGCATTTTTTGCTTGATGGAAGATTTCTGTGTTTTCAGGTTAATTCCAGAATCTCCTCGTTGGTTACTTTCTCACAATCGTGTCATGGAAGCCAGAGACACTCTTGAGCGTATTGCAAAAAGCAATAACAGGTCTCTTCCATTTGACATACTGAATGTAGATGAATCTGATATCGTAGGGGTACGTAATTCATAAAACTGATTATAATTTAATTTTATTTTACTTATTTTTTATATGTTAACATGCAAAAACCCAAATTGTATTTTTAGAAGGACGCCGACACAGGCATTAAAGGTTCTTTGAGCGGAAGTTCTGAACTAACAAAGCATGGCTCCATTTTTGATCTTTTCCGCACACCTAGGCTTCGATGGCGATCTATCAATATTATTTTAAATTGGTGAGTCAGTATTTCTGTTTGGTAATTAAGTTCATATTATTTAGGAAAATCTCGACATATTCAAACCCTTACTCCAACTGAAATCTTTATAAAAAGTCTGGTTATCTCTGTGGCTTTTAATTTTTTAAACTACCAATTGTTTAAAATTGTAACAACTGTTTAAAACATTTCAGGTTAATGAATACCATTGCTTATTATGGTATCACATTAGCCACACCAAACTTGGGCGGCAATGAATTTTGGAATTTTGTCATCGTCAGTGCTGTTGAAATACCATCGTATATATTTGGAATGCTGGTATTGGATCGATTTGGCAGACGTTACCCACTGTGCGGGTGCATGATCATTGGTGGCATTGCTGGCCTTTGTACGGGGCTTGTGCCAGCAGGACAAGGTAAGGAATTTCGTCTTTTGTAAGTGTTCAAGTAGTTACCATTTAAATAATAAATTAATTTTATTTTTGTAATATCTTTTGATTGAGTTCCCACACACCCTCCCTATTCCAAAAAAAATTAAATAAAATTCCTTGGGTGGCAGGGAATCAGAATTCATGGAAAATGTTACAGGATTTCAGAAAATAATAAGAATATGGCTGGCTAATTCTGCAGGCTAATATTGCAGGCTAATTCTGCACAAGGAAATTCCTTTTATTAAAGGGGAATGGTACCCTTAAAAAGGTACTGCTAAAAGATAGAACTTATAAAAAATAGTACATATCCAAGTTTTTGTAACTATGTTCGGTATATTTTCTTTAAATAAAATAAGAAATAATGTTGTGAAACACCATTTACAATAGACATGGGGAATGGTACCCTTAATTGCTGACTGTAGGGTAATTAGTTGAGTTGAATTGAATTGAATTGAAGAAAGCAAGAAAACAGCATACCCTTTTTCTTTGCATTGAAGCATAGGATAAAACGTCACTAAACAAGTACTAGTAGTTGTACAGGGAACATTTTATGTTTTTCTTTCTATTTTAAAAAACTAGACTGAACATAGTTGCCAAAAAAATTTATATGTAGGCCTACTATCTTTAAAGTATATATTTTTTAGTATATGTTCCTTTAAATCAATTTCCACGCGCATTACGTTAAATTTTTAAAGAAATTTGGCAGAATTTCAAATGGATGTAATGAAGTCTTAATAATAAGGAAATTGTCAGAGCGGTTCACGTTGCCTAGTGCTAACTGCCAAAGGGAAAATCGTTATTTTTACTCACAAGGGAACCTCCTAACCAGTAAATCACGGATTTTGCTCAAATTTTCAGAATGGTTTCAGTTTAGACCCAAAACACATATCTCAAACACCAAAAATTGGTCGCTTTTCATGCCATGGTGCGATTTCGATGTTTTATGAATTTTTTTAAGTTTTTAAATCATCGGAACCAAAAAATCCCTATAGGATTTAACATGGCAATTCTCACCCAAATCTCAAAACTGGAGCCAACACTTTTTACATACACATAAAAACATGCAGTAATAATAAAAAAAACTAGTCAGAAGGCAATTGTATGGTAATTTTATTCATTTACCCTCACTATTTCATGATTTGACTTGACTTTTTTGTAGGTCAATATCTTGATTTTTTGAAATCAAAATCTCTAATGTGAATTTTATTGAGGTTTTGACGGTAAACAAGGGGGCCATTATAATTTTTATCAAAATATTGAAAACTTCCATGTATTGATGTTTGAATTAACCCTTTTACAGCTTTTTACAGTGTTAAAAATACAATGTAACAGTGTTACAGTGTTAAAATGTTTCTTATCTATTTGGCATGAAAAATTGTTGGCTCAACTTTTGAGTCTTAAAAAATTTCCCAATATTCCCCCCTTAGAAACCAATGAAATTGCCATGTTCAACCCCATAGGGATTTTTCTGATGATTCAAAAACTTAAAAAAATTCATAAAAACTCGAGATCGCATCATGGCATAAAAAGCGACCAATGGGAGCGTTTTGGGCCTAAACTGAACTTATTCTGAAATTTTGAGAAAAATCCGTGATTTGCTGGCTGGGAGACAATGTAAAGCCCTCTGGTGAAAAGGTAAAATCATTAGGTTTTATGAAGAAAATCCTACCTACGGAAATTGAGGAAAACCCTAATAAATTATCCTTTATTTGGTATCTTAATTATTTTTCAGAATATGTCTGGCTCTCCATTACTTTGGCGATGATTGGCAAATTTGGAGCATCAGCTGCCTTTGGTATTATTTGGGTGTTTTCTTCAGAACTGTTTCCAACAGTTGTTAGAAATAACGGAATCGGAATGAGTTCCATGATTGGCCATATAGGCGGGGTTGTTGCGCCATACATTGCCACTTTGGTAAGCTTTATTTTTTTGATTTTGCATTTATTCAAAGCATTTCGATGGACATTTACAGAAAAATGTTTATGGTGTTTATATAGAGTTCTGTGAACACTGCTTTGCCACTTGTCATTTTCGGAATTTGTTGCTTGTTGTCGGGCATGGCGTCCCTTACTTTGCCGGAAACTCTAGGTCAGCAATTACCAGAAACACTGGAGGACGCTGAAAATTTTGGAAGGTAGGATACATTTTTTTTTCAATTAGTTTTGTTGAGTTTGGTGCTTCTTGGGCTGTGTAATGAATTGTAGTGGTCAGCATGCGTTATTTAATTTGCTATTTGAGAAAATGGTATAATATATTCTATAGGTAAAATTTGCATTTTCACATGGTATACTATGACTTGTAGTTGTGGGTAGTGCTGGTTAGTATGAAGGGCTATCTGCATGTTATTTTACACTTAATAAACATGTGCTAACCCCCTCCCCCAACATCTCCGTAAAATATTTTGAAACACAGTAGGGTTCATATTGACTTGGAAAGTCAGGGAAATTCCTAAAGTAGCCCAGAATTTCAGGGAAATTCAAGACTTCTAAGATACGGGTAATACAAATGAGGTACTTTCACTAAATAAGTAATCCCTTCTGGTTAAAAATAATTGGCAATCATTCACTACTTTTAATATAGGAGCATATTTTTTACCTTCCAAAATGTATGCTTTTCCTATGGAGAGTTTTCGAATATAGTTCTGAGTAACCAGAGTTTCCATTCTAAAAATGTAATACATACTCATTACTGTGTTAGTCACGTGATAATTCAGGGATAATTATTTTATTTTGGTCAGTGAAAATGTTGATTTTAATCAATGAAAATTGAATTATGATCATGGAACGCCTGGGAAGCCTGCATATCAAATTCAGGATGAACCCTGCATAGTTCATGACCCTTTTAACCTCAAATTATCAGAAATAAAAACAAAATTTTAGCTAAAAACCAAGCCTTGCTTTGATTTGTGTGACTGCATTGTATCAAGTGAATCATGTTTGCATAACTATAAATTTTAATTGGCCAAAATATTGCCACCTATTTAGTTTATATTTAAATGTCCTTCGAAATTCCCATAAATTGTAGAAATAAGGATCATATACAAATAGTAATTCAAGAGTATAGCATGAGTATGGCGAGTTTTTATACCGGGTATGCATGTTCAAATAAAACATTATACACTGTACGTTATTCGGAAATCCAAAAAATAGTTACACAATGAATTATAACATTATAACCTCCTCTCCCTTCCAAGTGCTAATTAATATGTGGACCATCCCTAGCTATAGTTTGCTTCATTTTTCTTTCCAATATTGTTGATCTAAATGTTTTCGTTTTCAAGAATTTGTTATGTGGAAAATTATGCATGTTCAAAGCTTTTTGCATTCTGTTTACATGTCGATGCTTAGTCAATGCTGGAATTGTAACATGCCTAGAACATTGCGAGGTACATGTACATAGTTATGCCAACTTTGCAAGGCTTTTAATTTTGGTGTTTTTCATAGTAGAACATATCCATTTTAAATTCTGTATGAACATTTTCAGAAAAAAGACATTAGAAACTGAAGCAACTGAACGACTTCACTTGTTGTCAGATGATGTAGTGGACGATGTGTGAAAGGAACTTGCATAAATTTCTATATCAAATGTATATGCCAAAAACAACTGTAAACACATTTCTCGAGTGATTAAGTCTTGTCCTCGTTGAATTTTTTGTGAAAATAGTTTCTATGTATGTGAATTTTTTACACCCATTCCTTAGCTCACATTTTTGTTGTATGCCGTTATCATTTCTCTATATACTTAAATTGATAGGAACATGATTGGAGGGTTATTTAGTCCTTTCATGCAAAAATTTCTATTGCTTCCAAATTCACTCAAAAGACACATTCCTGTACTATAACAATTTTAGTAGAATTATTTTAAGAAATCTATAATGATATAATGAATTTTAGTAGAATTATTTTAAGAAATCTATAATGATATAATGAATTTTAGTAGAATAATTTTAAGAAAATTATGATAATGTAAAGAATCTGACAAGCCATATTAATGTATACTAATTTACATTTTTCGAATATATATATATTGTCAGATGCAGCTTTCATTATTATCAAATTTATTACTGCTATGCAGTAGTTAAATGAAGTGTACGTTATATTGCATTACATGCATTTGTATATTAAGTGTTTAATTTATTTAACTAAAATTATTATTTAATTGCATATATTTTTATATTTTATTTAAACCTGTAGGTGCTCTTGTGTTTCTTGCTGGTGAGAAAAAAAAAGCTGATTTTCATCTCATTTTAAGCAATTGCTGATGCCAGTATGTAGTTATCATTGAGCTGACTGTAACTATTGACCAGTAATTTTAAGGTGTGAAGTTTTTATGAGACTTTACGGGAACAACACCGGACTTTTTTAATTCAAACTTGAATAGCTTTTGAAATGATGAAATTATTTGCTGTAATTTTAAAGTTAGTTATTTTTCACTTTCGTAGTATTATTATAACATTGGAACATACGCCTTATTCAACAAAAGAGTGAACTGCAGAATTCTCTAATCGATCAGTCAAATCATGAACAGTGGACGAGCCTGATTTTATATAATCAACCATGAAGACATGTTATCTACATGGTTATTTTCTATGCAAGAGTAACCAATTTTGAAAATAATGCTGATTTGTTACTAAATATCTCATTTCACTCTTTTATTGAACAGAGTATTATGCACAACAGACCTAGTATAGGTTGAAGGTGGAGATTGATAGCACACTTTGCATATATTTCACATTATTCTTCTAATTTAATATCACTTATACACCACTGGTTCAGGGCTCAATATTAAATTTATATTTTCTACATTCCTGTAGTATTATATATTCCAGTGATTTTCTCACAAATACCGAGCACTTTCTCCCCCTTGAACATTTTGAAAATATGCCACCATTACCAGAACACAAAATGGCGGCATCCATATTGCATGTAAAACCAAAAAATACAGATTGAGATTTTATTAATATAGTTGAACTCGTCAATAGTACTCTTTTTTGATTCTACTATAGAACAATTAAATTTATTTATTATATTTTATTTTATTGATGTTATAAATTCAATTAGACTGTATAGGTTAAATACAATTTTTACAATGAATTACATACTGAATTATTGGCCATGACATGGTGTTCCATTTTGCCGTATCTTTATTTATTATATTAATAGTATTGGTAATTATTTCAAAAGCTACACAGCTGAATCCTTGCTGAATAATAAATTGAGGCATACTAATGTAGAAAAATGGTAACCTACAAATACAAGTTGTTTGATGCTTGTTCACTGATATTTTTGTCCAATCTTAATTTGTTTTATAGGTTATATACAAACCTATCACCAATTTTTCCATATTTTTCAAAATTTGATTAAAATACATTTTACATAGTTAGTGATTAATCCTTTAGGAAATCCAATTACCAGGAAGCTATGAAATTTGCCACGAAACAGCAGTAACAGGTTTGAGATAATAATTACTGGTTTAACTAGCATCATTGACACAAATATTTATTAAAATTAATGTATAATGGCACGGGTTAAATTTTTATTATTTTTTTTTTCTTAAATTAAATTGCTGAAAATAGGTTTTACCCATGCTGATTAAAAATAATAATAAAGAATTGCTAACATTTGTTTAAAAAAATCTACTAATTGTAAAGACATGGTAATTGGACCAACATGTTGACAATTAGCGCTAAAGAAAAATATTCGTTAAGGAGGGGTTTGAGTATAGAACTGTAATGTTAATCTCTATAGAGATTTTCAGCCTTTTAAAACAGCAGTCGTATTCTAACCAAACGACATAAAAATTCCAACATTTATAGAATTTTAGAAGCTAGACGCAAAGAGTATTTTTGTTTTCTAAAAATATTAACAAAAACCTAAAAAAATAAAATTTAATATTTTTGCCTTCTATTTTTAAAAAAATTGTTATAAGTTATCCATTTTTCTTAGGAGAAGAAGGACGACGCCACGTTTTAA
>JAQFYV010000081.1:0-15213 GCA_034695065.1 Choneiulus palmatus | reverse complement strand
GTTTGGCTTAGGTGATGCCACATATTATCTAGTTACTCTCTCACCTTACTGATCGAGATGCCGGTGGAAATGTGTATAAAAAAATTAAGTGTCAAACTGGTCGCCTGACCATTCAATATGTTTGTAAAGTGAAACCGTGATGGAATGAGGATGAGCTACTTAATATTCCGGCTAACCGAGGAGGGAGCCAGCTGGCTCCATTTATGTACATACTATATACATGAAATATTGGGAAATTTACAAAATCGGCTTCCCTCAAGATTTGAGTTCGAGTGCACCCTTCCATACGAAAAAAAAAAAAACGAATGCTTTTATTTTAACTTCCAAATGACTTCGAATGGCATAATTGTAGGAAAAAAATTGTCCTAATGAATAAAAAACACAAACCCCAGTGTTGTGCATGCATTGTGTGTTAATATCAAATTATGCCACAAAAAAAGTCCAATTAAATTGTAACTAAGAAGCATACCGTGGCAGTCTTTGAGTATGTTGCAATGCATAGAACATGCACAGTGTTTGCATGTCGAGAGATTAACAATATTGAGTTTTGGCCGGCCATGAATTGGGTACGACTGTCCGAGTGTCAGTAGTTTTAAATAACAATTCCGGTAGACGGGCCATTCGGGGGGTGTTATTCCTTATCGATTCCTGACTACCGAAGCACACTGCACACAACTTGGGAAGTTCTAAATTCTCGTAGCGCAGCACTTCTCGACATTTGAAAAATGGCACTAGAATGGCAGGTGGGCTTAAATACTGGTGCCCAGTTGTTGTCTTCCTCCAATCAGTCAATATGGTAGTTAATGGCCAGCATGAGAAGGAAGAATGAGATAATAGATGAACGGTAGCGAATTTAGTCCGAGTGTTTGTCAATAAGTGTTATTGGGGGAAGGTGGGTGGGAAGAGTTAGTCCGGAACAAGAAGAGATGATCACAGAACGATGTTTTCAAAGAGTAGTGTTGATTAGCTGCCTGAGGGAAGGCTTGGCTTAGGTTAGATAGAGTTTCTGTATGCCATCCAGTCGGCATAGAAAGTGCTGCCCTCGCGGTGGCTCCAGCTCCAGGGTAGTGCGGGGACGGAGCCTGCCGGGGACAGCACGAGTCGTCAGACGGCATTCTCTTGCACCACAACGTGCTGTGGCTGCTGTTGCAAACCATAGTCTGACTGATTGGAGGCTGGTGCGTCATTGTGCCGCGTCACGACGGAACGTAAGAATGCCCCCAAGCGCGAATGACACCCATCAACAGGACGGTCCCACAATATTTAGACGGAAAATGTAGGGCAGCCAGGATAGGCGATCATGGCAAAGAGAAAAAGAAAAGAGAGGAGAAAAAAAATCTGTTAGTATTGATTAGTTGTTAAATCTGAAAGAAGAGCTTGAAATTATTTAAAAGCCTAGTTTATATTCCATAAAGATGTCTAACTTTTATAATGCAGACTCTCTTTTTCTTTTTGAAGAGAATGAGTTCATATTTCCGATTGTTTTTTGTCTATTTCAGCAAATAACTGCTTCTGGTTTATCTGTTATATAAGTGTCCCAGTGATCTATTGTGATTTTAGAACCATTATACTGGTTCAATGCAAGATTCAAACCTGTTTATTAATTAATTAATTAAAGTTATTAATTTGTAACAATTTTTACTAAGAACCCACTGAGCTTGGCCACACTATGAAGCAATGACATTTAAAGCCCAGAAAAAAACTCGCAAGTTTATGAAACAAGATCTGCACAATATTTGCCAAAATACTGTAACCAGTTTGCAGAAAAACTGCAGCTTTTTTGCACATCTATAGTGAAGAAAAACTGCAGTTTTTTTTACAGTTTTTCAGCAAATATTGTACAAATCTTGTTTCATAAACTTGCGAATTTTTGCACTTCTTGACTGCAAAAATGCTGCAGAAATTTCGAAATTTTTGCAGGTTTTTTTGCTGGAAGGACATTCTTAAAGTAGTTGTAAAACTATTTATGAGTAAGTTAGCAAGTTGGTCCTTACACTAGCTATTAAATTTAAATTCCTTCCATAAAAAATGAATGCCCAGAATTCAAGAATGGCAATTTCAGAAAAAAACGTGCAATATCATTACAAAACAGATTTTGCAGCGTGTATGCTTGTATATGTGTGTGGTTTCATCGTGTAAATTGACATAAATTAAAAACAAAATGAATATGCTCAGGTGTATGACTGATCTAGTTAATCCCGAACATGGACAGTGTAGTGGAATCATTAAATTTCTCCAAACTGGGCATAAATACATCATCCAGATGATGTCTTTGTGCCCACAGTTAGCTAAAATAAAAAAATATTGTTATAAGTCTAGAGTTATAATATGCTAGATTTGTACTTTCAGAGAGTCATAGATGTTTTAGGGTTCTGCAATAATAACTCAAGTTGGAATATAAACCTTGCTTGTAGTACCCATCACCAAGTAACAATTCATGTTTAGGGTGCATATATAAAATTCATCAATTTTGTGCATTTGACTAAAATGCAAAATAGAAAAATCTAAAAAGCAGTTTCATTGCAAGCTAAATACATATCCTCCAAATGGGGGGTGCCCGCTTAACGAAACAAAGGGTGTGCAGGCTGCCCGTCTACTGGAGATTGCCCATTTATAAAACCATGAGCAGACTTAATTAATTCAAAACCTTACCGGTATGGTTTTATTTTTAAAAAAAATTCAAAATTTTGTCTATTTCCCAGTCATCAATGTCAAAAATATTTTCATAATCCATCAAAAATTCAGCTTGTCCACTTCAACAATTACCTTAAAGGGTAAAATCATCCTATAGACAAATTTTTTTTTCTTTCAAGAGTATTCATTACTATTCCTAAAATTTTACAAAAATGTTATACATAGTTATTTTATAAAAAATTCAAATAAATTTGAATTGAAACTGTTGCTTAAGTCATCGTACATTCAAATAAAGAAGAATGAACTCAACATGAGTTTGCTCCAAAATGTTGTGCATTGCAAGTGCAAATTACATTTGGTGTTCTGTAATTTGCACGTGCATTGAAAAAGGCAGGAATGCAACGTCATTCACATAACCATGGTATTTCGACCATTACGTAATTTTTTCTTTAAAATATAATATTAAAAAAAAAGTAAGGACAACATAGTTGTGACATTTTGGGAATATTTTATTTTCTGAATGAATACTCTTGAAAGAAAATTATTTTTGTCTAAGGTGGTCTTACCCTTTAAGGCACTTCAGTCCTGCAAAATATCAAAAATTTATAGGGTACCCGTCTATTGCAGACTGGCCGTCAATTTCCTAGAATCAGTCTATAGATTGCTCGCCAATTGGAGACTGCCCGTTTTTTGGAGACGCCCGCCAACTGGAGGATTTACGGTATTGCAATCCTGCATTTTAGTCAAGATGTTCCAAATTGATGAATTTATATACGCATCCTTATTTACATGTATTTACAAACAAATTTGTTGTTAAATGTATTTGTAGATGTGCCATGGGATCGAATATTTACTTTATTTTTTGTGGTGGACATTCCTGATATTCACTTCACTAGTCAGGCACAAATAATGTGTAACAACTGTTTCAAACTTTGAAAACATATGTGGAAGTAAATGTAGAACCTACTTTTACCAGTTTAAGAGAGCAGAAAAATAATTTACCAAAGAAAAATTAAGAAAATGAATATGAAATTTGTTGATAGAGCACAAATTAGTTATTTTTAAATACAAACTTCGAATTAAAAGATTAATTGGACTGACTTTCCCTAGGTTTCCATAGTCACTACAGGCAAAGGCCAGGGCAGTACCACTGACTTTTGGCCATGACCGCATTCTTCTTCCTTGCCACGTTGTCGATGATGATGTTGGCCGTTCAGATATAATATATATAAAAATATTCGACCCCAAGCTATATAATATGCATTGACCTGATGAGGGATGTGTCCAGCTATACCCTTACCTTAGTCATGTGACATCGGTGTGTATAATTGGACCTATCCCTCTGCACAGGTGAATACATATATATAAACATCTACCGAAAGCTGACAAAAATCAGCATTTTATTAAAACCTTGAAGCACAATTTTAAAGATTTATCAGTGAAATTTTTTTGTTAAAATAAATAAGTTACTTGGTGAAAATCGGGCACAGAATTAGTACTGAATACTAAAAAAGTAGGAAATAGGCGAGGAAGGGAAGGATAGATGGTTGTACTAACCGACATAGTTGGTATACGCTATTTCATGCACGCACATCCACGGGGAGGATGAGGCCGGTTAAAAATGCTTTTTTTTAAAGGAATAATTGAGGATCGAGGAACTGGCAACGACTCCAACCAACAACGATCACTCACTGGCAGCAATTGGAAACTGATAGGCTGTTGCCGGTAACACATGCCAGCAGGAAGACGTAAGTTATGCAATCCAGACAATGCATGCCATCATTCGCCAACGCCATCACACATAAAAAGGGGGATCCAAAAGAAAATTAAATGGAATGAAAAATGGCAATTACGGAGGGATGACAACAGTAATAATAATAAGAATGACAATAGCTAGGCCAGTGGGAAGGGTGGAGGGGGTCAAGGGAGGGGGTCGGTTTTTAGGGTAACCAATTAGCAGAGTTCCCCAGCTTACAGCTGAGCATGCTAACATGCTCCCAACTCTTTTCAAAAAGGACTGTTCTTGCCTCAATGCATTTACGAGGAAAAGCATTATCAGGGAATGGCAAAATAATGCAAAATGGGAATGCAAGGTATGAACTCGTGGCCAAGCTTCGAGCACGATTGGCATCATAACAAGAATCTCTTATCTTCGGAAGGAAAATGGAGGAGTTAAATGATTATTTCAACTTGATGTAGTTATATAATATATAAAATTTGAATAGAAAAATATTAATGTACAGCTAAATAAAATTCAACTAATCAGGGAATCTGTAGTAAAATTAAGCTACTTGAGCAGGTCATAGTATAGTCTGTCTCAACTTTACACATGCCATTGTTGACCACCTGGTGGCCTGAAAGACTATTGACAAGTCTAAAAAAGAACCGAAAGTTTGAAAAAATTACAGTGGATCTATCGCTGGAGTGCATGCAAAAACCTCCCTATTTTAAGTTGTCCACGAGTGTATTGGAAAGTCCAAAAAAAACGTTTGAAAAAATTTGTGAAATGTGCGGT
The DNA here is from genome assembly GCA_034695065.1 of Choneiulus palmatus. Taxonomy (NCBI): domain Eukaryota; kingdom Metazoa; phylum Arthropoda; class Diplopoda; order Julida; family Blaniulidae; genus Choneiulus; species Choneiulus palmatus. The sequence continues at coordinate 10,064 of JAQFYV010000081.1, read as the reverse complement.
AAAATGTAAGTTCAAACTTGGAAATAGTCCAGTTTACATCATGTAACATTAAAAATCGGGGTAATAATACTAAATTAATTTTAAAATAATTAAACTTGGAACTGGTGCCAGAAATGTACAATGCTCATTGCAGGAGCTTTTCACACAGATTTCATTTTAGTCTTTATTATTTCAAAACCTGATTATAAATATACTTTGAAAGGCCTGACTATTATTCTTAGAGGATGAACTCTAAATTTAATATTTTTTGATAAACCTGGTCCCATATATAGTCTAGCACGTTAAGTAGAACGGGCATCCTATTTCCGCCAGTTCACACTTCTGCCATTAGATGGCAATTTGCCAATTAGGAACAGGCTAGAGTGCACCATAGAACATTCTTGGATGTTCCTAAAATGTTCCTTTCGGTCACCAGGTAGTCATTATTGGCGTGTGTTACGCTTAGATTTTAGTGGCACTGTAAGCATTAGCCCGCTGAATTATGTAGGAGCACTATAAGCTAAATATGGCATATTCCATAAAATTTGTAACTATGAAAACTTCAATGATGCCAGAGGGCCTCGATCACAATGCAGCTACCGGTACTAAAATCTTTCGGTATAGCTACTTTAATTAATTCTATTCCGTCTTGTAAGTCGGGGTGGGTTGAGGAGGATTTGGACTGTCACCTATTAGCGACGAGTTTTCCCTCAGCTGGCACAATTTGGCACCGCCGTGGATGCTGTTGAGCACATTGGAATTGTCATGCCTGAAGAGCGCAGCGATCTCTTCGAAGGTTTTATTTTTCGTTTCTGGGACCTTTTGGTAGGTGAAGATCCAGAAACCGGCTAGTAAACAGGTGAACGGCAAAAATGTGTAATCGTCGAAGGTTTTCTGTGGTGAAGAATTAAACCGTTACTGGAAGGAACCGTTACAAAATAAAATTCGGCTGTCTCAATGGAAGATTACACTAACCTGCATGGGTGGAAAGACGATCCCAACCACAAAATTTGCTGTCCAGTTTACAAGCGTTGCAATACTGATGGCCGCCGGCCGAGGTCCTTGTGAGAACAGCTCGGCTGTTATCATCCATGGTATGGATCCTAGAGTAAGACAGACATTGGCATAAATAAAGCAGTTTGGGAATTACTGGTAATGAGAAAACAATTCCCCATAGAAGAGACAATTTTAGTTTTACTGTTTCAACTATCAAAAGTGACAACTTTAGAAATAGTGTAATATTAAATCAGCTAATCTTATATATAAGTATGCAGTCTATATATACATGTAGGCCTATACAAATATATATATAGGCAATTTTCCGCGAATGCATTCATGCGGCCATTTTTATGATTGGTTACAGTTGTCTTCAACTTAGGTCTAACCTATGGTTCCATCAATTAGTTTGGCCTAATTGACCGAAATAATTGAAATCATGAGTACAAAAATGAACTAATTTGATAAATAAAATGTAAACCAATTACAATAAACTTACTGAAATCGTTACAAATTTAACAGGATTAAATTAAACACTGAAAACAATTTTTCTAGCTTAGTATACAAAATAATATAAATTTAAATGTACATGTATATTCAATACCACAGCTGTGCTGCATTTAAAAAAGAATTAAGTTTTATTCATTATAATTTTATCGCTACCTCCCCAGCAAAAAAAAAATTACTACCTTACAATTTAAAGATTCTGCATTTTTTTTTGAACTTAAGAACTCCAAAAAAATTCGCAAACAAAACTTGTATAATATTTACAGCAAATCTGAAGATACTGCAGGTTTTTCTGGAAGTAAGCCTGTTTGTTTAAAAACTGTAGATTTTATCACAAATATATTTTCAGAATAGGACTACTTACCGACAAACTGCAGTTTTCTACAGTTTTGCTAAAGTATTCTTCATGTTTTTACTTCATAAACTTGCCAATTTTATTGCAGTTCTTGACTTCAAAAAATTGTCAGAAACTTCTAATTTTCTGCAGTAATTTTTAGCTGGGTCTAGGCCTATCTGTGCATGTGTGTGATAAGCGTTGTTTTGAACACATCCAAGTTCTCAACTTGAAACACTGATTAAAATTAACTTGTAGATTCAGTGGAATTAAAATATTTCATTAAGTACTTTATGATTTTAATTACAATGTGTGATTGTGTGTTTGCACAAGAGGCTAGGATAAGCAAATACATTGAATATTTAGGAAAACAGTTAGTCAGGAAAAATGAATTTGGGCAGGGAAAATCTGGGAAAAATTGATTTGATCAGGAAAATTGGGAAAAACTTGAGAGCTATGCACCATCCAGTTATAGAGTTGGGAACGGAAAAATGCCTGATACATCCCATGGGCTAAATCGAAGTCTTGATTACCATGCAAGTTAACCTATGTGAAGCTCTGTTCCCCAGATCAGTAACAGTGCAATTGAGTCAAAGGTTCAATATTTCAAGGGATTATGCATACCTGGTCCAAGTGCAAAGAATACCACGAAACATAGCACGCTGGCCACGCTGAGGTAAGCCATTCCATTGACCATTATCTACAATGAAAGATATTTTCCAACACACATATAATATATGCAAAAATACGAGAAACATTTACAGAAGGGAGTTTTTGACTCAGCTGTTTTACCTTGACTAAGAGTGAAATCGTTATAAAAATGCTAAAGATGAACATTCCTCCTAAGCCGTACAGCATAAACGTGCGTCGGCCAGCGCGATCCATCATAGGGATTGATCCGATGGTCATTAAAACCATCACTGCTCCTACACCTATCGTAGCATACCGAGCAGATTCGTCGCTAAGACCGGATGCTCCAAAAAGGATGGTTGAGTAGTACAGAACCTACAACCAAAGTCAGCAATTAATTCGGGCACCTCTAGGGTAACAGATAGGACGTTCTACACATTTTTTTTTTTTTGCTTCCCATACCGGGCTACGAGCCTTGGCGGCTCTTTATTGCCCTTCCTGGGAGGAGGGTTATGCGGTCGTGGCCGACTTTAGTGGTACTGCCCCAGCATTCGCCTAGAGAGACTATGGGAACCATTGAGCCCTGATCATTAATTGTGGTGTGAAAGGGGTACTACACCCTAGAAAAGTATTTTGCTTTCAAGTATATATATTTTAAAAATGTTTTGTGCATTTATTTTATAGATAGTAGCCCAAAAGGGGAAGACCACCCTAGAATGTGTTTCTTCTTTCAAGATATACCTTAAGAAAATACGATTTCCAAAATTTCGCAAATATATCAAGCTTAGTTATTTTAAAAAAATATGAAGTATTGGCCGAAATAACAGTACCACGATAATGACGTTGCAGACCCACATTTCAAGTGACTGTTGCTGACAACAATGTCCATTCATTCCAGCAAAGAATAATGTACTCACGTGATTTCCTCCAAAAGTTTGGTGCACTGCACGTGCAGATTGTATTTGGCACTCTGGTTTTGCACGTGCTATGCAAAGTGAGGACAAAGAATGTCATTAAGATGGCAATGGTATTTTGGCCATTAAGTACTATATATTTTTTAATTTATTATTAATTACTTAAAGAGGAAGACCACCCTAGACAAAAGTTTTTGTTTCAAGAGTAAACAATAAAAAAATACTATTACCAAAATTTCACAACTATGTTATGCTTAGTTATTTAATAATAAATTAGATAAAAATCAATTAATGGCGAAAATACCATTGACATGTAAAAGAAGCCACACTTTAAAGTGCACGTGCAAATCTAAGAATCGCAAATGTAACTTGCACGTGCAGTGCCACACGCTTTCAATCTACTCCCGTGTTTTGTTCCAAAATGTGGTACATTGCACGTGCAAGTTACATTTTGATTTTATGGATTTGCACGTGCACTGTAAAATGTGGCTTCTTTTACATGTCAATGGTATTTTCGCAATTATAATTGATAGTTATTTAATAACAAATTAAATAAAAAGCATAAGATGTTGTGAAATTTTGGTAATGGTATTTTCTTATTCTTTACTCTTGAAAGAAAAATACTAGGGTGGTCTTCCCCTTTAAGCTTAAGTTAGTTTTAAAATATTCTTAGGCCTAATAGCATTTTCTTAATTTTAGTTCCCACAATGTATATATTCTAGAAATAAAAAATACTTTTTTCTATATAGGGTGTAGCATCCCTTTAATGGGGAATGCAAACCTCAGAATTAGTTCGTTCTAAACGATAGAACATATCAAAAATAGTCCATATCCAAATTTTGGCAACTATGTTCAACCTGGCTTTTTTAAACCAGAAATGAATATAAAACGTGGTATAAAACACCCTTAACATTTCCATTGGAATTAACATCTTATGTCCTTGACATCCAGACGAAAATATCTTACTTCAATGCCATTATTGGCCACGAAGAAAGTCTCTGACTGGATGACACGTCACGTTCATTCCATTGGTGGTGTAAAGGGTGTTTTATACAACCTTTTTGTTTTATTTAAATAAAAAAAAAAACTATGTTCAATTTGGATATTGAACTATTTCTTATATGCTCTTTCGATTAGAAATAACTATTTTTAAGGGTTGCATTCCCCTTTAAGGAAAAAAAGAGCAATTCATTGCTGTCATACATATAACCATTAAATGATGTATTTGCAAATAGGTTGTTGGATATAGATTTTTCCGTTCTTAAAATGATGTGTGAGCAAATGTGACAATGACAAACAATATAATAGACTTCGTGTTAAATGATTATAGAAAAATGGTGTTTTAAAGCCGACATGTCATTTGTTTCTCTTTTCATTACTAAGATTCGTCGTTGAAAGGTGTCACTCCATGATTTCCTCACTCTCTGTTTTAATCTTTTCTGTGTATATAAATAGCATCACTCGTACATTAAAAAACAACCGCACGCCATGATAAACGTCAATCAAGAATATAATTGGAATGAGTTAGTTGCTCTTCTTTAAATAGTTGTTTACCTCAATGTGCCATTACGAGTAGATGACATCCTTAAATTTGTTGTTCCCAATTCATAATAGAAACGTACAATATGGGAAGTACATTTATAGAGGAGCCGTCCATTCATCCAGGATTTTAGGCAGTATTGTATTTTTTAAAGAAGAAAGCAGCCTTTATAAAATGTATTTTCCAAACGATAGAGCATAGAAAAAATAAGTCTATATTTCAAGTTTTGGCAACTATGTGCAGCCTAGTTTAAAAATACAGACAAACAGAAAGAAACAACGGCATATACTACTTCCTGCATGCAAGCTGTTAATTGGGTAGGCCTATAGTGACGTGGCCTCCAGACAGACAGATTTAATGTTGATGCAAAGAAGAAGGTCGTTTCTTAAAGGGAAAGACCACCCTAGAAATTTTTTTTCTTACAAGAGTAGAGTATATTCATTAAGAAATACTATTCATGAAATTTCACAACTAGGCCTATATATTTTGCGGATATTATATAATTTTATAAAAAATTAATATAATATGAAATGAGACTGTAGCCGACGTCATGGCACTCTCATTCGAGCATATGGAGGAATGTACTCATGTGATTTTGTGCCAGCATGTGGTGCAAATTACACACAGTGTTCATTATTTGCACGCGCAGTGAAAAAAATCTGCATGTGACGTCATTATCATGTCAATGGTATTTCGGCCAGAACTTATTTTCTTTAATTTGTTAATAAATAAGTAAAGCTTACCATACACGTAGTTGTGAAATGTTAAGAATGGTATTTCTTTAATCCAGGCCGGCCTATATGCTATATTGAGAGAAAAATACTTTTTTCTAAGGTGATTTTCCTCTTTAAATTGCACGTGTGCAATCAGGGTATTGGATTTGTGTGTTATTTTTCGTATTGCTATTTTTGTAAGTAATAGGACTCGACACATGTTCAATGGATGCGCGCGAAGACAGGTAGAGATGAGACGCATGAGCAATGTTCTAGAATGACGTTGGGTATTCATGCGTTCAATTGCAAGTTGCATGACTTTGTGCATGCATGCGTGTAACACCAGAGTTGTTCCCCTTTAATCGCCTTTGACTTGTTCATCTTTTTGTACAATCCATTCCTTGTTTTTCTTCGCATCTCATACAAGATATATTGTAAGGTTAAACCTTGCTTCAATATATTTAAGGCGAAATTCAAGAAGACAATTTCAACCTGTATATAATATAGCCAGAAAAGAAATGAGGTATTTTCCTTTTAAACTATTAAAAAAAAGTGAATTTAGTTCGCTTTAAGAAGGAGTTTGTCATTTTAATCTCACATAGAGATTTATAGGTATTGTCGTTTTCAACCAAACGACGAAAGCTAGGCGCATGATATATTTATGTTTAAAAAAATTCAATAAAGTAGAGTAAAAACCTGTAAAAAATAATATTGTATATCTTTTCCAACTGGATTTAAAAAAAAATGTATTAATCGTTAATGCATTACGTTCATTATTCTTAGGAAAAAAAAAAGGACGACGCCATATTCTTCTAACTGATTAAATTATCTACAATTTTAGCATTTTTTATATATTTTTATAAATTATGGTTGGCGAAATGCACGCATTCTGTATATTAACACAAATGCATTTTTTATCAATCTAAATTTATAAAAATATATAAAAAAAAGTAAAAATCCCATCAGTTAAAGGGGTAGTGAACCCTAAAAAAGTGTATTCCAAACGAAAGGGATGCCTAAAATAAACTTACTTACACATATATACCAGCTGTTTTTTAGCTCTGTGGTCTAGAAAATAATTTAAAAGTATAATTTATGCAAAACGATACCTGCAATATCATGTTACATTCCAATGAGCCCTCCCCAAAGCACTTACCTTCCCACAATGCAATACTTCATAACAGAAGCATGCTTGCGCATGCGCAAGGCTCGCACATGCACCTTTTCGTCTGCTAAAAACTCTCCCTTTCGTCATTTCCTGCTACCGTGGCATTTACGTGATGAACCTGGATTTAGAATGTTGACATGTGCAATTTCAAAAGTATTGCATTTAAGGCAAGTTTAATTTCAAATTATATAAATATTTGGGAACAATTTACTTAATTTCTCACTGGTAAGTACATTTTTATCCTATACCCTTTCGTTTACAATAGATTTTTCCGTAGGGTTCACTACCCCTTTAAATGGCAGTGTAAAAGTATGTGTATGGGCGATTAACATGGCTGGAACCCCCTCTTAATAACAAAGAACATAAACCTGGCTTCTACTTACTCGCTAAAGTGTTCGTAACGAGACGTTTGGTCGAGTTGACCGGTGTCCCTGGCATTAACGACACGGTCGTGGATTTAACGATGGATGCCCCCGCTCCGGCCTGCATCGAATTCCTCCCCGGAAGAACGCAACTTGAATCGACGGCACCATGCAAAGACGATTTTGGAATCACCGAATTTTGATTCGGAATGGTCCCTCCAGTCCCAGATGTCAATCTCGCATTGGCACTTTTGTTATTTGGGCCGACGACGACGCTCGTCCCCTGACAGCCGTACTGCAGATTCGTATTTCCTCCACCGACGGTAGCCTTCGGCTCTCCTTTCGGCCAATCGGGCGGCACGTCCACCTCCCCGTTGACCGTCGGCTCGCCGCTCGCGGCAACGACGAGTCCTGTCGAGGGCTTGCGGGCCTCTTGGGGGCGAACACTGCCGTTAATAGTCACTCGGCCACTGCCGGCGGCAGAACCGGCTGCCGCCATGTTGCATCCCTTCTGAAGCGCGGAATTACGGTTCGACGATGTGGCTTTTAAATTTGAACTGGTGTTTGCATTGGATTCGGCGGTGCCGTTGTTGTTCGTATTATTATTACTATCGCTGCGGGTCAATTGGCGTTGCATAAAAAACCTGGCAATTTCAGTTTGAAGCGATACGACGCTAGCCAACCACTGATATGAACAAGAAGAAAAAAAAATGATGATGACTAATTATGGTCATGTGACCAGTGTATATTAAGGGTGCATTGGAGTAATGTTAAGAGGAGGTTTCAGTATTGAACCGTAATGTTGATCGCCATTGAGATTTTTATCCATTTAAAAGCACATTAATTTTCAAACCAAAACACATAAAAAATACCGAAATTTGTAGAATTTTAAAATCTAGCAGCAAAGGGATTTTTGTTTTTCAAAAAAAAAAAAAATAAAAAAATCAATCAATAAAATAAAATGAAAAATAAAAACGACAAAGAATGAAATTTTAATCATTTTCCACACATCTTTAAAAATTGTTATAAATTGTCCGTTTTTTGTAGGACAAAAAAAAATACGGTTTGTTTTAGCCCATGAAATTGTCTACATTTTAGCAATTTTACACATTTTTTTTTAAATTTTGGTTGATGAAATGCAGGTGTTCTTAATATTTACAATGCGTGCATGGATGAAAAATGTTTAAAATTTCATTCTTTTTGGTTTTTTATATTTTTTATTTTATTTTATTTTTAATAAACAAAAACAGGGTTCATACTGATTTTTAAAATTGGGCTTCCCTGACCAAAATTAAAAATTTCCCTGACCATACGCTCAATTTTCCCTGACTTTCCCTGACCAAAATTAAAAATTTTCCTCACTGTAAGCTCAAATTTCCCTGGCAAAAATTAAAATTTTCACTGACCATACGCTCAATTTTCCCTGACTTTCCCTGACCAAAATTAAAAATTCCCCTGACCATAAGCTCAATTTTTCCTTACCAAAATTTCAAATTTGCCTGACATACACTCAATTTTCCCTGAACAAAATTTAAAATTTCCCTGACCATATGCTCAATTTTCCCTGATCAAAATTAAAAATTTCCCTGACTTTCTGTTCTATTAGGAAAATTTCCCTGACTTTCCAGGTCAGTATGAACCCTGTATTGACAGAAAAAATACTTTTGGGCTTCCCCTTTAAGAAATTCATAGATATGGGGTATATAGGACATAAAAAGACATGGTCACTCTGAAGATAACTTGGCTAACAGTGAAAAAGTAAAAGAACAAAACTAGAAAGTATTAAAGTTGATAACTAAAAATAGTAATCTGTCTTATGCCACTCACCCCTAACTGTTAAATCTCCTCCACCTAAAACAAACCCATTTTAACAGGTGAGACGTAAACATTTCATTGAAATCCTTCATCATCGTCATCGGCCATTTCTTTAGCAAGTTCCAGATCTTGTTGTTCTCTCTCTCTTCGTTCCTATGAAATAAAAAAACTTATAAAATATAATTCCGTGATAATAATACTACTAATAATAATGAAATATGCCGCTTTGAACATCTTTAACATTACACGAAACACGTACATATCTCTTTGCGAGCACAAATGAAATTTCGTTTGGAAGTAGATTTTAATTTGTTAAATCGTAATGCCTATCAAAACAACTTTCCATATGACACTCGTTGTGTGTCACAATTGTTTCTATAGCTAATTAGTCCGACATATAAAGACGATTTTTAAGAGGGATAGGATTAAAGAGCAAACACGTGACCTATCAATTTAAACCTCATTCAAATTGCTAAGGAAATAGTTTTGACAGCAAACAAGAGAATTTACTGTACAAGTGAAGGTAGGGACAAAAAATGTGACTTCAGCATATGCATTTAGTCCTGAAAGACTAAAATGCATTTCAAATTCGTCAAGGTTGTAGATAGGACCCTTTCATGAATTGAGAAGTGTATTTCAGTGAGTTTTACACATAACGAGTTTGCTCTATGCAACATTCATATGAGACAGTACTCTAAGTGCTGTAATGGGTAGCTTACAATATAATTCGAATTAAAGGAGAAGACCACCCTAGAAAAGTATTTCTCTTTCAAGGACTATACCTTCAGAAAATACTATTTCCCAAAAGTTCAGAACTATTATACGAAAATTTAAAACAACAAAGCATTAACAATTTAATTTAATTTTTCGCTTATGTGCAAATTTCTTGAAATCTCTGGTGGCGCCAACTATATGTTATGCCTAGTTATTTAATGATAAATTAACGAAAAAATAAATAAGGGCTAAAATACCAATGACATGTTAATGAAATCGCTGACCCACATTTTGCAATGCACGTGCACATTAAGGAACACCGAGTGTAATTTGCACGTGCAATGTAATGAATTTTGCAACGAAATCACGAGAGTAGGCCTACATTATTTTTG
>JAQFYV010000080.1:0-15270 GCA_034695065.1 Choneiulus palmatus | reverse complement strand
ACTTTTTTTATGCAAATATTCGATGCAATGGATCTTCTTCTATGTTTCTGCAGGTGTTTTTGATGCATAATTTTATTCCAATGTGGGTTTTTCTGATGTACTGATTTCGTTTTTTATCTCTAAAATCAACAAACTAGGGAAAGTAGTGTGAAATTTGAATAACGAATTCTGGTAATTGTATTATTTGGCCCCACCTTTCTCGTGTTTGGACGGGGTACTTATTTACTACTAATTTGTTAAGACAGTTTGTGGGTTTCTGTAAAAAAAATTTCTTGAAATTTTGCCTATTTTTAGTTATTTCTACATGTGAGAAGGAAATAGTCAAATGCTTGTGGACATTGTGGTGCATAAAAATGAGATTAATCGAATAATCTAAATATTTATTTAAAGCTTATTTTGACGTCTTAAATAATAATTATTAGTTCCCGAAAACGTTAATACTTTCTGTAAGGGAATTGTGTGCGAGTCAATAAATAATAATGAAAATATAAATGGGGTCTAGCGCTTGTTACACATTGAATTATGTTTTAAATTTAGTTTGAAGTTAACCTAATAATTTCCCAATTGTTAACGCAACCTCCTCTGAACGAAAGTAATTTATTAAAAATAACCATTGACAAGAAGTGTAATTTTAGTAGCTGATAAGTATACACAAGACGTCCAAAGAGACTGTGGGGTTCCTATACATTGTGACAAATTTATGCAAATTCGTTTTAAAATAGAAATGTTAAATAAAACTTGGTAGAAAGTTATTATTTATTTCTTTTAAAAAATTAAACTGGCGTCTATAATGTTCTAAAAAAATGAAACATTATTAGGGTTATAGAAATTAAAATACCAATCAAACTTATCATGATGTAGTTATTTCAATGTCTTGAATTGTCGGACAATGTAATTACTTGACTAAACAGCGCCATATTGCGTATACTAGTGGTGCATAGCGAGTAAATGTTGAACTATTTAACCTTTTTGAACTTTTGCTTAACGATATATAGTCAAGCCGAAATAAGCTGGTTGTAAAAATAAATAGTTAGACAATAGCCAATGTAGAGTTTCCTATATATTCCAGTGAAGTTAAGATTAATCATTCTGTATTAGTTTGATTAAAATTGTTATTTTAATTCTCCTAATGATTTTTTTCCTTTTACTTAAAAAATGCCCAACTTTACCTCATTTGTTATGTAAAGTTACCATTGTTTTTATGGAAATCTGTAAGGTAATAACAATTAATTAAAAATAAATAAAATTATTATACTGAATAACATTATAAAAAATCTTCCTTGTGCCAAAATTGCCTAGATTTTACATGTACATAAGAGTAAAGCTTTAATTGTTCTTGTTAGTTTTGCTGTATATATAATATAACATTGTTACCATAAAAATAATTCGTGCAAATTTTAAACGTTTTTTAACAGCGTAATTACTGGCACATGATGCCTCGAATATAGTTTTATTTTTACCTCACAGAAAGTCAACCTTTTGCCTTCCTTTTCCCTAAACTATCTTCATCTTTTAGTCATTACTTATTTAAGTCTTAGATTGCCTTCGAGGAATCACGATTTATTTGCTGATTGCATCGAAAATCCACAGGTAAACAAGTTGCTCTTGATTCCTATTGAAAAATGCATTACTTAAAACTGTCAGGACAGAATCTTTTTTTATACCACAAATCTTATTGAACTAAATGTAATGGATAACCCTATATTAAAACCTGCCTTGTACTAAAATCTGACATTAAGAAAATGCGCCATATATTGACAAACTTAAATAAAAAAAAAATTAAAAATACATTTGATCAGATATTTTTGTTTGCGATTTTGGTAGGACCCGAAAAATCCACAAGATCTTTAAGTCGGGTCTTTTCATGTCAAAATAATCTCGTATATAAATAACTTGAGATATTCTCATTCTTCATCTTGATAACAATCATGTTGAAGCATAAAACCAGAATTATTCAATGCTTTATTATTGTAATGTGTGTTAATCCTGGAATGCAAGGCTTTACATTGCAACTGAAATTTGTGCAGAATTGAGACGCCATATTTATTCATTTATGCAACACTTTTTCCATTTTTACTATACATGTATATATATCAAAAAAGCACATAGTTATAATAAGCCTATATTTTCAAGCTGAGATAAATATATAAATAAATAAGTGGCAAAAATGTGTTGAATAGTGTTGAAATGCATTGACTGACTCAACTATAAACAAAAAGCGTTGAATAGCAAGTTTTTTATTTTTTTTTGCTGCCATATAATATAAGTATTGTATATCATTATATACTTTGAGGCTTAACAATTCTTGGAAATTTATTTTATTTATTGCATGGAATTAGTCATCTGCATTATATTATCTAATTGATATTTTAGAACTTAAAATAATTAATTATTTTTCTTTTTTATTTATTATTGACAAACGTAGAAACATGTAAGCATTATTATATAGGAAAAATAATTCATTAAAAACACATTTGACTTGTTAAAAATGCGTTTCACCAGTGGAAACACATTAAAAACATTGAAAGAAAATATTTAGCAATGCTACTTTTACCATATTGCACAATTGCTAACATTGTAAGTTAACTTAGAGCAATTGATTCCCATATAAGGGTTTCTGATTGACCAAACATTATAGGATCACCATTTTATTGTCAATGCAACTGCCGCCATTTTGTTTTGTTTTTGTGAGTCTTTAAACATCAGAGCAATTATATTGGATAAATATGACCCTACTAATAGTTTTGTCCACGGTTTTATTTAAATTTGTTTTTTTTTTGACTATATTTTTAGTGGAAATGGTTTTGTGAATGCTTATAACTAAGGTGTGCCAAACTCAACAAATGCAAAATAAAAAAAAAAAAAAAAAATTGGAAAATGGAAATTGGAATTCTTTCTTATCAATTTCTTAGATGTGAACTATAAAAATATCTGTAAATAAAAAATTAAAAAAGGCAAAATGATGGCTTTTATGCCAATATTTTCTCCTTATTATCCATTAACTAGTTCAGTCTGGCAAGTATATAGAAAATATAATGGCGTCCTGTAATGTCTGATATGAAACAGACTGAGATTTTCGAGGATGCACTAGGCCTACTCTAGTGCCCATTAAAATGGGTGTTGTTTTTAATGGGAATAATTCCCATGTATATGGCATGTGCTTGTTAAATAATAACAGCTTCTCTTTTTTGAAATGAAAATGTCCCGCACCTGACTTTCTTTGTACTTTAATTGTGATGTCATACATCCGGATGATGTTGTTGTTTATCGTTTTCCACTATCATATATGATTGGCACTGTATATAGTCCTACTGCTATAGACGAATCGGGCACTGCTATTATTTATTTTGACCAATTATAAAAAAAGGTTTGAAAGTTTCCTGCCCGTCAACCTGTAATTAATACAACACCATTTTTATTTGTGGTGGCAACTCGGTGCATAAGCGCCATTTTATTACGACCAATTGTTTTCCAAAGTTTATATCTGGTTTCAACGGAAAGATCTTAATTGCATATTTCCTTTTCTAGAGTTTCAAAAATAATATTAATTAACAAAGTCCTTCATTGCCATGCAAAAAAAATGCCTTGACACTCCATGCCTATTGTTTGTGCACAGGTGCGAGGCAGAATAGTCATCATATATGTGGTAACACATAAGGGTAGGTGGCAGTTCCTCCCTCCTGACATTCGGAATATCTGGGTTCAATTCCCAAGGTCAGCTATCTTGACTATAGTTTTTGTGGTTTTCCACGGTTTTTGGTGCAGTTAAAAGTCGGCCAAGACCACATTCTCCCTCCTCTCGTATCCCGTCATCAGTTAATGACGTGGGACTGGTAGGTAGAATGTCTGACGGTTAACACCAGTTATGATTCGTTTGTTGGCAGCACAACCATGACGTAAAAAGCTAGCCATTACCAAAGCATGCATGCACTTCTTATTGGTTAGCGGCAAATTTAAATGTAGGCCTAAATGTGCGAATTTCGAAAAAAATCGTACATCAAAGTTTTTGCAGATCCACTCAATAAATATTTATTTAAATGGAAAACTAAATATAAAATTAAAACGGAGCCACCACCCTGTATTTATTAAGTAAATATACTATTCCTTAAATTTTACAAGTATGTTATACCTATAGCTATTTTATAAAATAAATTAAACTATATTTGAAATGAGACTGTTGTTGATGTCATAGACCCATATACATTCAAGCAAAGAAGAATGTATTCATGTGATTTTGTTCCTAAATGTGGTGCATTGCTCGTACAAATTGTACTTGATGTTCCTTACTTTGTAAGTGCTTTGAAAAATGTGGGTCTGTGACGTTAATAACTTGTCAGTGATATTTTGGCCAATTAAACTTTTAATCAAGCTAGTTATTTTTAAATAAGAGTAAAATAAAAGTATATATTTAAATGAAAAATAAACTTTTAATCAAGCTAACCATTATAAAACTATACTTTTAATAAGAATTGAATTCCTGGAAAAATGCAGCTTTATTTTGATTTTTTTAGTGGTGCTCTGTGAATACATGTTTTAACTGCTTTTAATTTTTAACTAATATTTTTGATATTCTTTAATTCCACATATTTATTGCATAGAGATGAAGTGCATGAACTCAAAAAGTCTGTAATAAAAATGAAAAGTAGTTACACATTTACTCACCATGCACCGCTAGCTAGTAATATGGCGCTGCCCACGTATCCCAGAAAGTTAAAGATTATAATTTTAATCATACTTTCAAAACTAATCTTCTAACGTAACTTTTTTAATATCTTACTATAAAGTGAGACGCTCCCTTTAATATTAAACATGCTTCTAACAATATTATGAATGTTAATTTCATATTAACTTGAATATTGTCACAGTAATGCCGCACTTGCTTTCTACATGCTTTAATGTTGCATTATGGGAAGGATCAGCCTGGTTATTTAAAAATATTTTATGGGATAATTTCATATAAAATATTTACCTACCTCCTAAATAATAATATATCTTATATTAGTTTTGTTTTTTAAAATTTAGCCTATCTCATATTACATTTATTTGCCTGAAGGTAGTTAGCCTGAGATCCTATTTGGTAAAATATAAAAAAAATCCTAGTATGAAATTGCAGGTAATAATCTTGCTGTTCCCATCGTATGTATACTATAGACAATATAAATTATTTGACCTATTTTTAAGCGGAAGTTTTATCCTATAGGCCCTGTGTTAAAAACTAAACTCTATAGAAATGTAGGCTCAAATTTATTTGGTAAAAGCACTAATGACTTGGGTTGTCCTTTATGACTTGGCAAAAAAAAATTGTCTCAATTGCTCCAATAATTGTAAAATTACTGTCAGTAAAATTTTGATCTACTTTGACCGTCTTTCTATATGGTTCAATATAATTGCATTTTCGATCAAACCTAGGTGGTTGTTATTGCGACAAAAATGTTGAAATTATTTTATAAACTACAACATTAACACTTTTTTAAAAATTTACTCTTGAAAATGCATACCATTGTCTCGTTATTGCACGGCAATAATGACTGCGGTGTTGATATAAATTGGACATTTTAATATCACAAACGTTAAAAATCAAAATCGTTAAATATTTAAATTCATCTTTCTTTTTTATGAATTATGAATTTATACATTACTAATTTGTTGCTAGCTACTTCAAACATTTTCACTATATATGATTATATTCATGTAATTTATTTTATAATGAAGAGAAGAAAAAGTTGTTTAAGGGGGGATGATGGTAAAATTTAGTTGTGATTCTGGATCGCTTGATGGCAGCACAACCATAGCGTTAAAAGCAAAATTCTAGGAAAAGCCATTACAAAATGTATGTTCACTGTACTTTCTAATGGTTGGTGTATATATATAGGGGGCGAATTTGGACGAAAATACATACTTTTCAGAAAATGTTGTAGCAGCTTTTGCAGATTCACACAAAATATTTACTCAATAAGCAAAAATATCACATTGATGAGGAAAACAATAGCTATGTAGTGGCAGGATCCTTATTCCCCTAGATATGTCGAAGATTTAAATAAAAATTATGCACTGTGCATGTGAAACAGAAAAAACTATTTTATAACTGCCTTATTTTATTTTTATAAAATTACTGGTACAATTTTGTAGGAAAAGGGCTTTACAATTATGTAGATATTACTATACTTTTTAATTTGATTCATATAGACCATTAACAGTCATCATTCCTCCTTAAGTGACTTTTCAATAATCTTTAATATTCCGCTTTCTGAAACCTATGCTGATTGGTATACATGGCGAGTAAATGTGACTAGTTGTCATTTTTACCACTTTCCTATATTGGTTCCACTTTAAGATATAGACATACTATAGTCAATATTATGTGGAAAAAGTATATTTGAACAAACTACTGGTAATTTTTTTTTCATATTTTCTCATTATTTACCTTTACACGTAGTAGCCAATATGGAGCTGCTCAAGTCAAGTCTGTTTTCCAACAATTCAATGTTACTTACTTTTATTTAAATATTTAAAGTGGAAGACCACCCTATAAAAAAATTATTTTTCTTTCAAAAGTATAAATTAAGAAAATAATGTTCCTAAAATTGCACAACTATGTTAATTATGCATAGTTATTTTATAATAATAAAAAAAATTGAAATAGAGACTGATGCTGATCGTAGAGCATTCGAGCAAAGACGAATGTACTCAAGTGATTTTGTTCCCAAATGTGGTGCATTGCACGTGCAAATTACACTTGGTGTCCTTTAATTTGAACGTGCATTAAGAAATGTGGGTCGGCGACGTCATTAACATGGTAATGGTAGCCTATTTCGGACATCACTTATTTTTCTCTTTAATATATTTATTAAATAACTAAAGTAAACATATTTGTGAAATTATTTTGGGAACAGTATTTTCTTAAGGTATACTCTTGAAAGAAAAATACATTTTCTCGGGTGGTCTTCCCCTCGAATGATTTATTTTTTATTAATTACTTTTAAAGAGGCTTACACTGTCAGAAAAGGAAATTCCTAATAAGTACCTATATATATAGGCTATATAAAAGAATTATTTACTAGAACATATACATTTTTTCTCCATTTCCACTTATTTTTAGGAAGTGGGAGACATAGATATGGGGTGCATATGTCAGTACTATAGTGATTCAGATTCCTTTATTCTAAATATATTTAAAGTGAGTCATATATTTGAATTCGTATAATTTTACAATTGCCATTTCTCGAAATTGGCCACAAAAAAAGTTTTAAACCCGGTCCCATGTGCAGTTATAATATGCACTTATTATAAAATATAACGAAGGCAATTAGTCGCTTATAAAAGGCATTCTAACAATGTTTTTATTTGCTTCTATTACTTTTATTTACTTGTTTTTTTAGTCGCAAAATTAAAAAAATGAACTTGCTTTTGTGTGTAATAGATTAGACAAATTCCACGCAACAAATTCCTGGCATAATTTAATGCCCACTGAGATAAAAAAAATTCTCCCAATTTAAGTTAAAAAAAATGGCCTAGCTAGGGGGGAGTCCCTCAAAATATCATTGCCAAGAATGATGGCCAAGTGAATAATCTTGATTCTTTTTGATGCCCGACTCAACTACTCTTAAGAAAAGTTTCTTAACAGAAGATCAGAAAACTTTCATGAATGATTACTTTAAGATAAACCTTCCGAAAGTAGTAAGTAAACCCATGTAAGTAAAGATGACAGATAATTCTCCCACTTTACCTACGTAACCAACTATCAGCTTTAAGTGGAAACAGCATTTACGATTTATCAACTTTTTATGCATTTTTTATCATTATAAATTTTAACTGTTCATTGTTTAAAGTAAATATTTCTTATCCTATCCAGAAACCTTCTCCATTTTCTCACGTATTTTTATTTGAAATTTCTTTCTTGGAAAAATGCAACTTAAAAGTTATTTTTTCAGTTTTTTAAGAAAATTGATATAAAAAAATGCTTCGTAATTATTGCAAAGATTAATTTTAAAATTATAACCAGCGTTTTCTCAACACAGGTTAGATTTAACTATATTCGTTAATTATATGAAAGTCGAACCCTGCCAAGTTCAACAAAAGAGTGAACTGAAAAGCAGCCTATCAGCATTATATCCTACTACTTGTAGATACATATTCATAACTGTCTTGCCTTAAAAATCCCTTAGTCGATCACCTGGTGGCCGAAAAAAATAACTTTGAACAACCACGAGTTAAGGTGGGTGCTGTGGTAGCTCGTTTGCTCGTTAGATGGCAGCAAAAGCATGACGAAAAACAAAATATGAATAACCATTTCCAATTGCATGTTAATTGCACTATATAAATAACAGTCTGGAATCAACTTAAAGGGGAATGCAACCCTCAGAAAAAGTTGTTCCTAAACGGTAGAGCATATCAAAAATAGTCCATATGCAAATTTCGTTAGCTATGTTCAGCCTAGTTTTATTTACAAAAAAATCAGAAAGAAACGTGAAATCATGGTATAAAACATCATTTACACTTCCAGCAGGGTGAACGTGATGTGCAATCCAGACGTTTCGAAACGTCTTTCTTCAATGCCCTTATTGGCTAAGAAGAAGGATGGCACGTCACATTCATAACACTGGAGGTGTAAAGGGTGTTTTATACCACGTTTTTATGTTTCTTTTTTTTTTTTTTTAAAAAAATTAACTAGGCTAAGCATAGTTGCCAAAATTTGAATATGGACTATTTTGGCTATGCTATATCGTTATAAAATAACTTTCCCTGTGGGTTGCAATCTCCTTTAAGATATATTTTATTTATGACGTCAAACACTAATGTATACATTTCAATGCATTACCCACAATTCTATAAAAGTCAGTTTTCTTTGAAAAGCTGATGCTTCAATAAAAACCAGTCTTTTAAATGGAGGCAGACATTGAGTTGAAAGGGCATTGGTTCCAGATCCAGTAGTTAATAAATCTTGACTGCGACAGTATTTTTTTTTTGCTAAAAAAAAGGGACCATTGGCGGCTCATGGCTCCACCTGGTGATGAAAAACACTATAATACTTAACACTTTTAGACGGGCTTGCAAATGTTACGCGAGAAATAATTTCAATGAAAAAATGCAAATAATTCCACATTTTTATGTAAAATAATATTTTTTTATGCCAAAAGTTACTTCCTCCATAATTAATATAATTTATTTAGGAGGCTTTTAGCACTTCTCTGACTATCAAATAAGTAAAAATAAGTGTCGTGAATAGGATATTAGGCCTGGATATTTTTCATTGTTGTTTCTGAAACCGTTGCCTTTCTTGCAGGCTAAGAAAGGCAATTTATTAATTTTTTTATATAAAAAATGGTTTCATTGTGTGTTACGAATTTCTACTTAGCTTTTATTTCTTTGTATTTGCATGTAACCAACTTAATTTTTTTATTTTTATTTTCTGTTGCTATACTTAAGCCTATTTATTATACATTATCAGTGTTTAGAAGTTTTATTAAAATTAGTACTGAGGGTTCCACTAATAATTGCCAAAATGAATATTATATAGAATATTCATGTGGGGGTGGACTAGAAAACAATGGCTTGAATAACTAAAAAGATAAGATGCTACTTGTTTTTTATTTTTTGCTATAAGTGCTTTCATCATCATTTCCTTTCTATATAATTCTAATTATAATTTGGGAAAGTTTTATTTTTTAATTGCATTTAATAAGCTTGATTAGATTTACAAGTCCTTTTGTTTTTAATTAGAAATAAGGCGATTAACTTTTTTATATAATTGAAGTGGCTAAAATGAGGTCGTTTATTATACCTGGGTCTAGAGCGCGATAATGAGAGGACATTTAATTACTTTGATTATTTTAAATTTTTTTAAAAAAAAAATAAAAAATATCCTGATTTAATATTTTTTTAAACCTATTTCGCGCTCAATTTGCATGAAAAATTTTTGGAAGTAAAATTTAGTTCATATAATTATTTTAATTAATATAACTAATTTTTTTGTGAAAAAATGGTTAGTTTTTTAAAATTATTTTTAAAAACTCCCTGAACATTTTTAAAAAAATATATTATTATATTAGCATTGAGCAGTGCAAATAAAGATAAGTTTGTGACATTTCAATTTAAAAAATTAAATATGAATCTGTGTTAAACTATTAATGCTATATATATGATGACACACCGTCATAATAAGAAATTACAGAGGTTAAACTTAAAGGGGAAGACCACCATAGAAAATAATTATTCTTTAAAAAGTATACCTTAAGAAAATACTATTCCCAAAAACTGCACAAATATGTTATACAAATATGTTATACTTAGTTATTTAATTCTCGCATTAAATAGGATAGTTATCCTGAGAGTGAGATTACCTCCCTACCAAATGGCATTTAATTGCTGACTGTAAGGTAATTAGTTGAATTGAATTGACACTAGCCCGGAGTAATATGGTTACCAGTGAGCCCGTAAATGTGACGTAACGTCAGCTCCATGTTCACCTTCCGCCATGGTCTAAGATTTCATTACTCCATTTGTCACCCAGCGGCCGAAAACGATCCAATACTCGACAGCACACTAACAAAGTGAAGTTTTAGCGCCTTCTCGTGAGCCTTGTCTGTACAAATAAAATTTGGAATCATTCTGACTCAAGCTGTTTTCATGCACTTTCCAGAAATGTAATATTAATTTGTTATAAGCATTAAATCTGCAAAGAAAACACTTGTGAAATCCCAACCTCTTCAGAAGCCGGCCACTGAGGACCAGATTGTTAGACCACAGTCACCCAGAGGCTGGCTTCTAATTTCGGGTTAGAAGTCTTCTAGTCGTCGTTGCAAGATTTTGTAATTTAGTTGTTTCTTGAGTTTTTGAAAGTGTATGTTTTTTTAGTGTAGTGATTTATGAATTTGCGTTCGAATAAAAGTGTTTTGCCCAACAACCCTATGTCCGAGTCAGTGCCTCAGGTGGAGATCCCGCCAACAGCTTCTCACACACTGCTGGTTGTAAATTTTCATTTAAATGTAAGGGAAAGTATATTGGTCAGGGAAAGTCATGAAAAATTGATTTTAATGGTAGATGGGTGCACGGGCATTAAAATAGCAGCGAAATTTGGTATAGTTTCATTGATTGTGAAAAAATTCACTATATTGTTTCCTATTTATTGTGTAACATTGAGATTTGAGGCTTACAACTCATTCGGAAGTGCCATGGTAACTTCATTAAAATGCAAAAGGAAATTGTTTCTGTTTATTGGAAAATCGGTTTATATGAGCTTAATAGTTGCATTTTGTAATTTATTGAAAACATTTCCTGCTGATGAATCGATTATAATTATGATTTAAACAGTTATGTAAAATTATTTTAGCCAAACCATGCAGTGCATTATATTTGCTAAAATTGAAATAATGTAATTGTCAATTGTTGTTGCAGTTGTTCACTAGTTGCTAACATTAACTTATTGTATATTATCAATATATTTTCATGGATGGAAAGTGAATTGAAAGAAGGGTGTAAAAAAAGCACTCTGTAGCCAAACCTTTTTGCTAAAACTTGCTACAGTCAGTCAAAGTCAAAACATTTACACACATTTGTCACCTAGCAGGTGATAAGTATGCTTGAAACATTGACCTGTTAAAGGGGAATGAAACCCTTAGGACAAGTTATTTCTAAACGATACAGCATATCAAAAATAGTCCATAACCAAATTTTGGCAACTATGTTCAGCCTAGTTTATTCTTAGAAAAAAATCAGGTAGAAACATAAAAGCGTGGTATAAGACACCTTTTACACCTCCAGTGGTATTCCAGTGACGTGCCATCCTGTCTCTTAGTCAATATAGGTATTGAAGAAAGAGGTATTCGTCTGGATTTCACGTCACTGGAAAACAACTGGAGGTGTAAAGGGTGTTTTTTGCCACGCTGTTAATTTTATTCAGATTTTTTTTAAAAATAAACTAGGCTGAACATAGTTGCCAAAATTTGGATTTGGGCTATTTTTGATAAGCTCTATAGTTTAGAAGTAAATTTTTTCTTAGGGTTTCATTCCTTTCTAGATTTCCATGACTTTCCATTATATAATTTCTCTTCCCTGACTTTCCAGGTCAGTATGAAACCTGTTAATGCTCATACATACACATACATCTGTAACTTTAACATTAGGAGGAGGCTTGATTCGGAACCGTAATATTAAATCTCCATAAAAGACTTTTAGAATTTCTAAGCACATTACCTTTTTATCCAAAGGACATAAAAATACAAAAAAAATACCAAAATTTGCTGAATTTTAACAGCTCGGACTAGATGTTATTTCTATTTTTTAAAAAAATTGCTTTTAATATAGTAAAAAATAAAAACGAAAAAGAATGAAATTTTTGACAATTTCCATCCATTTTTAAAAATTTGTTATAAATCGTTCATTTTTCGTAGGACAAAAACAACGACGGTATGTTTTAGCTGATAAAATTCCCTACATTTTAGCAATTTTATATATTCTGTAATACATTTTGGTTGATGACATACGCGCATTGTAAATATTAGAACGCCTACAATTCATCAACCAAAATTTCTCACAAAATATAAGAAATTGCTAAAATTTAGAGAATTTCATCGGCTAAAAAATACCGTCGTTCTTTTTGTCCTACGAAAAACGGAATATTTATAACAACTTTTTAAATATGGATAAAAAATGTTAAAAATTTCATTTTTTATCATTTTTATTTTTTATTTTATTAATAGCAATTTTTTAAAAAAATAAAAATGACATCTAGTCCGAGCTGCTAATATTCTACAAATTTTGGTATTTTTTTATGTATTTTTATGTCCTTTGGATAAAAAAGTAATGTAGGCCCTACCTCGAAATTCTAAAAATCTCTATGGAGATTTAACATTACGGTTCCAATATTAAAACACTAGTTCTTAACCTAAATATTTATAAGAGATTCCTTAGAAAAACAGCCTAAGTCTTAAAGCAGCAATATGCTAATTCTGTTAAGGAGAATAATTGGAAAGGTTAAATAAGGAGCATAGAGTTTAAATAGCACAAGTATGCCCAAGTTTTTCATTTCGATCAGAATGGAAACAAGAGATATTTCTTTGAAAATGTTTGCTAAAAGAAACATTTCATTATGATCTAATAGACCTTCTGTTTCTGCATGTTATACACAAAGTACCAAGTAACAAAAGCCATTTTTGTGAGGCAAATATAATACATAGACCTGTATTATATGAGAATGTTAAATTGCTTTTTTTGTTGAAAATGAAACTTCTGATCGGTATATTATAATATCAACATATGACGTACTTAAACCTTACAATATCCTGCTAATACCTTCATACATGCTATCATGTTTTCTGTCATATTACTTGCCTATAACAACAAAACTCTTGATATATTCTCCAGCCAGTTTTTCTCATTTAGAAAATATCCTATTTCTATATCTTCAGCCCTAAAACAAGTCTTATTTTATCACACTACAAAACAAGGTATTTTAGAGCATGAAAATAACTGTATACTGCATCTTATTTACAATGGTTTAAAGGGCAATGCAACCCTCAGAAAAAGTAATTTCTAAACGATAGAGCATATAATATCTAAATTTTGGCAACTATGTTCAGTCTAATTTATCCTAAAGAGTAATGCAACCCACTGAAAAACCTATTTCAAAACGATAGAGCATATAGTTAAATAATCCATACCTAAATTTTGGTAACTATGTTCAGCCTTGTTTATCTTGAAGGGGTTGAATTAAACCCTCAGAAAAAGTTTTTTCTAAACAACCCTCAGAAAAAGGTATATTTCAAAACGATTGATCATATAGAAAATAATCCATACCTAAATTTTGACAACTATGTTCAGCCAAGTTTATCTTAAAGGGGTTGAATTAAACCCTCAGAAAAAGTTATTTCAAAACGATAGAGTATATAAAAAATAATCCAACTAAATTTTTTCCAACTATGTTTAGTCTAGTTTATCTTAAAGGGGATTGAAACCCTCATGGGAATGAAACCATCAGAAAAAGTTATTTCTAAACGATAGAGCATATAATAAATAGTCTATATCTAAATTTTGGTAACTATGTTCAGCCTAGTCTACTTTTAAAGGAGGTTGAGACCCTCAGAAAAGGTTCTTTCTAAACAGTAGAGCATATTATAAATACTCCAAATCAAAATTTTGCAACTATGTTCAAGTCTAGTTTATCCTAAAGATGGAACGCAACCCCCATAAAAAGTTATTTCTTAAAGATAGAGCATATCAAAAGTAAATTTTGGCAACTATGTTGAGTCTAGTTTATTTTAAAGGGGAATGCAACCTTCAGAAAAGTTATTGCTCAACGGTAGAGCATATCAAAAATTAGTTTATATCTAAATTATGGCAACTATGTTCAGTCTAGTTTATCTTAAAGGGGAATGCAACTCCATAAATAGTTATTTCTAAAGGATATAGCATATTAAAAATAGTCCATATCCAAATGTTGGCAACTATGTTCAGCCTAGTATATTAAAAAAAATCAGATAGAAACATAAATGCGTGGTATAAAACAGCCTTTACACCTCCAGTGGTTTTCCATTGGACATGTCATCCTTCCTCTTAGCCAGGATTTCACGTCAATGAAACAACTGGAGATGTAAAAGGTGTTCTAGAAAAGACTGTTGCATTCTGATTTTTTTTTAAATAAACTAGGCTGAACATTATTATATTATAGTTGCCAAAATTTGGATATGGACTATTTTGGATATGCTCTATCGTTTAAAAATAACTTTTTCCGAGGGTTTCATTCCCCTTTAATATACACTGAAGGTGTAAAGGGTGATTTATACCATTCATTTATGTTTCTTACTTATTTTTTTAGACAAACTAGGCTGAACATAGTTGCCAAAATTTGGATATGGACTATTTTTGATAAGCTCTATCGTTTTAGAAAAAACTTTTTCTGAGGGATTCATTCCCCTTTAATACATACCAGGGTATATCATATCTACATGAAATCCTATCTAATGAAAATTTATCATTTCAAATTTTGAAAGATATGAGAACAAAGAGAAATTTCATTTTTTATTGTATTAATTGTACTACTTTTTAAAACAAACAAAAGCAATTTGCCTAGCTATTAAAATTCTACAAATTTTGGTAATTTTTACATATTTTTATGTCTTCTGGTTAGAAAATGACAATGTAAAAAATAGTATGTCTATGGGCGATTAACATGGCTGAAATCTCTTCTTAAGGGGAGGTTTGAGTTGGAGTCGTAATGTTAAATCTCCATAGAGATTTTTAGAATTTCGAGGTACATTTATTTTTTATCCAAAG
>JAQFYV010000079.1:0-15323 GCA_034695065.1 Choneiulus palmatus | reverse complement strand
AAGGTTATTCCATTGTCTAATTGAACGCGGAAAGAAAGACCAAAAATAACAGTCTTGTTTTGCACGAATCTCAATCATTTCTAAATAATTATAATAATATATGATTTTTGGGACATATTTCAGTAGGCCTATGCATTTAAAAAACATTTCACAATGCATTGTCAAATGTATTTTTGTATGCATTGAAAATAAAATTTCAATATAGGCCTACATTGCAAAATGCATTTCAATGAACATTGTAAGAAGTACATATAGACAAGAACATGTATTTAGAAATGATCCTGAAATGCATTTTTGGGGGATAAATTTGATATGCATGTCAGAAAACATTCCAAAATATTATATTCCAAAATTGTACATTGATTTTCAAATTGGTTATACTAAATGCATTTGAAAATACTTTAATATCATATTAAAATGTATTTTATAACATTCACTTTAATTTAAATTATTCAAAAATGCATTTCTTTTGCATATGGGTGCTAAGAGCTTGTCAGACAAATTCCTTTTTAATAATGATCTCACCAGTTTTTCCGACTTCACTGGCTACCATGCAGACGTTTCATCCCAGCCAATGGAAATCATCAGTGGCTTTGTAAATGTGCAATGGGTGCACACTATATACATGTATGGAAAGCCATGTGAAGCAACTAACCATCTCCCTGTGGGGATGTAAATAACTGCAAAACCTATGCAAAAACCTCTGAGAGTGCAAGACATTCATCTCGACTTTGAAATCTCAAACAAATGAATTGTTGCATTTGTGCATAAGGTAGTGGGTGTATCCATGCCATTCTGCTGTCCAATTCGTGAGTGTAAAGGGAATAATGATGTTCACCCTCACGAATTGGACAACAGAATGGCATGGATACACCTTTTCTCTTATGCACGAATTCAAAAATTCCTTGTAGTTAATTTAAAAAGGAACGCAACCCTCAGAAAAGGCTATTCATTAACGATAAGAGCATACAAAAAATAGCTCATGCCCAAATTTTGGCAATTATGTTCAACCTATAGATTATCTTTAAAAAAAATCAGAAAAAAATATGAAGCGGTTGTATAAAACACCTTTACACCTCCTGTGCATGGAGGAAACTTGACATCTTATCCAGACAAAAACTTTGTTCTTAGCCAATAAGGGCATTGGAGGAAGAGGCTCTTGTCTGGATAACATGTCATATTCCATTCAATTGAGGTAAGAAGGTGTTTTATATCACTGTTTTATGTTTCTTTTTGGTTTTTTGTGTTTTAAAAATAACCTAGGCTGAACATACTCGTAGTAGCCAAAATTTGGAAATGGGATTGCATTTTGTCACAAACTTGCATTAACCCTTTCCGACAGTCCTATAATTTCAAGTAGTATGTGCATCCTATTTATATAGTTCGCATTTCTACCATTAAATAGCACTTGGAATTTTGGATCTACCCCTACATGAGAAGTCTTTTATTATATTCCATGCCCTTTAAAATACCTGCTAGATTAGTGTTTTCCTCAACTCTTTATTTTGTAGGAATTTTATAAATCAAAGGAAACTTGCAATTGCGTGAAGATAATGAAGAAGACATAAAAAATATCACATGGGATTTCATTTTCATTTGTGAGCAAAACACGTTAACTGGCATTATCACCATGAAGGCACACATTAAAACATTATATATAATTAAATTAATTGCAATAGGACTTGAATTCAGAATTTGGTATTCTTCTAAAATTGTATCCAACTGATACAAAAATTAAAGGGGGATGACAATTGACTAATATTATCTTAAGGCAATATTCCAATAATTATATCATTTGTATACAACAAAGACAGGAGATAAATTTTCCACTTTTCATTAAAATAAAAATACTTATCAAATATTCATTTATCAATATGTATATGTAGCCCGAATATTACAGCTGTTATCAGGTGGATAAAAACTAAATTTCTCACAAAAAAATATAAATATAAAATAAGAAAAAATCCTTGAAAAAAGAAGTATTTATCTTTCAAGCGTATACATTACAATAATACTATTCATAAATTTCACAACTATGTTATGTTAGCTTAGTTACTAATAATAAATTAAATAAAAAGTAATTAAAGGCGAAATTCCATTGACATATTAATAACATTGCATAGCCACATCATGCTGTGCCCGTGGCCACATTTATCAATGCACATGTAAATCCAGAACACCTATTGCAATTTGCACGTGCAATGCATCACATTTTTTAAACAAAATCACGTGAGTAGGCATTTTTGTTTGAATTAAATGCTATGACGTCAGCAACAGTTTCATTTCAAATTTATTTTAAATTTTTATAATGTAAAATTTGTGAGATTTTAGGAATAGCACGGTACTTTTTTTTTAATGTAGGCTCTAACTCTTTAATATATCTTATAAATTGGTAAAGAAATTCCACATTTCATTTTATAGTAGAAAATAACCAAAAGGGGCCAAGTATGAGCACTACAAGATTGGCACCTTTTGTTCTTAAGAGTGCATACCTTCTGCTACCTATATATATGGCTGCTATCAAGGATACTATATGATATAAGAATGTTATCTTCGAATAAAGTAGAAAGCTCAAGGTGCTTTCAACATTACTTTAAACTAGAGGATATACTTGCCTGTACATTGCTAGTGCACTCAGTGGCCGCTAGGTGGCAAAGGGAATAAGCTACACTAGGACAGCCTATATAGTAGTTCCTCTTTAATTAGAAGTATATACAATAGCTTAATTTTCCACTTAGTGCAAGTAGGTTTATTTTTTTTTTTTTTTAATTTTAAAAAAAAATCTGTTTCACATTCTGAAGCCTCGATGCAAGCATAAGATGCAAAATAAGCTTGAATTGATGCTACATGGGACGTGCAATGAATATAAGAAAGAAAGAATAAATGATGCTTGAAGATGCAACTAAAAGATTATCAACAAGATTCCCTCGCACAAAAAAGAAAACAGAAAAGTATAAGAAAAAATCTATATATTTCAATGCTGAAAAGGTGTGCTGCGCATCAAATGCTACATTACCCATGCATGACAGAAAAAAAAACAATCTGAAAAGTCATATTGATGTACTTATAGCTTAAGTTTCAGATTGACTTTCGAAGATCAATCTATTTTAAGACACACTTTATAATAAATTGCATGCAAACCATTCCCCAAAAGCTACATATATTGTTATTAAGCTTCTTTCTACTTTCTATATAGTATCTGCAGGTAATTATTATTTCTTCTGTACATGTGTAATAGCCCTGTGGTTAGCGTTTTTTTATTTTAATTATAAATAAGTCCATCAGCGTCCGTGAAACCTCCCGCCAAAATGTCCATTACTTTTGCGTATTGTGCGCCTTGGCGACTTTGAAAAATAGTAATGCACTCGACCCATTTCAAGATGGTTGAGTGATGGTGGTACTGAGCTGGCTTTCAACATGTTACACCTTGGATTTCAGGAAAAGCAATACCATACATCAACCTTGTAAATATATACAGTATATATCCTAGGAAGTCAGTTAAACAAATTGATGAAATTTGCTGTGAAATTCTATGCTGATGTATAGAAATCGTCATTTTTAAAACAACAGAATACGACTGTGTGGCTAAGGTGGGTTGCTTTCTACAACGTGTTGCTAAAAACGCTCACCAGAGGTCACTGGGCCTACGCATGAGTAGAGGATAACATGAGACAAGAATATAATAGATATAGGTCTATATATTGATCAAGGTAAAACTTAGGTAAATCCATGCAGTAGCTACATTCCTATTATACTTGTAATTTTTTTTATAGAATGTCCTGGCACAGTAAACCTATATGGGATATGCAGGTCTATGTAATGTGCAGATTGTAAAGGGCAAGGATTTCAGCCTTAACCACGTCACACAGTTTGTATAAAAACCTATATTAAAATTCCAAATCTGTTAAAAGATTTTAATATGCATGGGGTTGTATATATATATTGTTATAAAAAACTTTCATTTATAGGTAACTATATTGAACAATGAAATTATCTCCAAAAATATTCCACATGTAATGCATTCTATAGCTGTATTGAGTCAAAAACTAACCAATAAATATCATACCCCAAAAACTGGAATTTAATTATATAATATATCAGTATAGTATACCCAGAAGGTAATATTATGGTATACATGGATTGATGCATTCTTGCAGTCAAAGTCTCAAGTGCCCCATTCAAAGCTAGATGGGAAAAAACGTACTATATATAACATGTTAGCGTGCCATAAATGCCATGAACAGATTTAAAAACGATGCAGAATAAAACTGAAAAGTTATCAAATAGGCTACATCAATCCACAATAACTTATTTTCATAAAAAAGGGTTTCTTAATGGAATTTATGATGTTTCAATGGACAAGTCTAAGCAGATCTAATTATTATAGTCCATATATAGCCATTACTACTGTGGGTTATTATATATAGACGAACTAAATGCTCCATTAAATTGATTATTCACAAACTGATTTAGGTACATTAATCTGTTGGGAATGGTATGCAGGCATCTTGGAAAACTGATCAGGAGCCAATTTTTATGAATTACCAAAGGGAATTGGCTATGCAAGAAGTGCAATGAAGAACACAAAGATCGATAGATATACATGAACATTTGTTTTAATAAATTATGAGAGAATTAACGTTTCTGGCACAATTCAGAGAAAATTGGTAAGAAGCCATTTTTTATTGATAAGGCCTATATAGTGAGCATATATAAATCCATCCATTTGGTGCATCTGACTAAAATGCATAACTGCAAAATCTAAGAATTATTGTCAATGTATGTTAAAGATATATAATACTTCTGCATTTTAGATACACCAAATAGATGAATTTATATATATGTACCTTATAGAAAGCAGAAAATATACATACGAGCGTGTAATACATTTGCCAATTCCTTTGTGAGAATTAATTCTTTTGTAGAATTTTGAGGTATAGAGATTTTTGACAGTTTTAAATTATACATTTAATCGAATCTTGTATTTGTTTACTATATATGCATGCAGAGTTAAAAACATGCTCCATAAAAGCGAGTATATAACATGCAGTGGCTATAAGCAGATAAGACAAGCTTTAATCTAAACTTGATACCTAAAATATTACTGACATTTTCTAAATATTTATGTATTATATTTTAGACAAAGATCATTGAACAGGTCGAGACCGAGGGTTCATTTCGGTCAAAATAGGAATTGTGTTTGTTGCCAATCCCATTTCAATTTATAAATGAAAGGTTTCAACAAGTTTTGCAAACAAACGCCTATACATAGGAATGCTTTCTATGAAGAGACAAAAGGCATTATTTATGGCAGTCTACACATGGATTTTGCAAAAGGAGCAAGATCTGACCATGGGTCAACCACTTAAGCCATCTATTTGTATGTATTTATGTACCACCAGAGCATCACATGATATAAATCAGAACAAGCTCCGAATTGAATTGGACTAAGCTAGAAACAATAGATACGCAAGACATTTAAATTATTCATGGGAGTATACTGCGCAAATTGAATTATTGCTCAGTATTATAATCAAGTATATAAAATAATTTAAATGTGCTTGTTTTGTATGATATATAGGAATGATATATGTTACATGTATACTGGTACAATTGAACATGAAAAGTACTTTCAAATGGACAAGTAAATATACATATAGCAGATATTAAAAAAAAATTAATAAAACAAAACAACAGTTGAAAAGTATTGCATTTTTTATGCTTTCCAGCAAAGGTAAACTACTTTAAAGAATAAATGCATGTTGAGCCCAGAAGCAGTTACCAAATGTGTGTTAAAATGAATTTCTTTAGGATAATACTGAGGATAATTACATTACTAAATATGGATTATTATGCAAATAATTTAAATTTTCTAAAGTAGGCTGCATGAAAATTAACATACAAGAACGTTCTCACCTCTTAATTCAATACAACGAAGTTGTATACAGTATAACTGCCTTATACAAAATGCCTTTAAACGGTATATTTTCAAAATGTAGGGCCTATATATTTTCTGATTGCATTATAAAACTAGTAAAATTTCAGCTAAAACTAAAAGAAATACATTGATACAAAATATAGGCTTAATCTTCGATGAATTATAACATTCCTCAAATGCATACATTGTGCAATGCATTCTAAACTGATTTTAAAATGTATTTTTGTAATGCAATATTTTTCGACTTGGGTAAGGGTGTTTGATTTAAAACGGCTTGGAATTATAAATATATATGATATCAGCGGCATATAGATAACGTTATATTAATCAATGCCTTGCAGGCAATAATGCCCAACAACAAAGAGATTTTTTCCTATTTTTCTATCAGACATCACTGGCTTATCACCCCATGTAGGAGACAAAGAGCAGCATCTTGTTTGCTTTGGTATCTGCCCCATATACATGATGGAAAAATGCTGTTGTCCACTTGAATATGCATAAACAAAATACTGAAAAGTGGGATTAATATATGTATGAAAAGCGGGAATCATAAATACTAAAAAGTGCATTCATGATTATGACTCGCAATGAATAGACCCATTTGAAAGCACCCCTTTTTGTCACAAGAAAAACGATAACAAAAGCGTTAAGCAAACCATGCATTATGCATCCATACAAGCCAGATTCTCTCTCTCAGGATAAAATTATTAGAAAAACATGAAAACAATAGAGATTAAAACTGATTTATTTATCAGAATTTTAGTTGGGAGGAGATAGAGCAAGCTTAAAATAGCCACATGTTAGATTAGCCTACTATACCCAACATTGAAATGAAAATAAAAATATAATAATAATAATAATAATAAATATTAAATAAATAATGGGGAAAATGCAGATTGTTATCCATGCAGTTATTCAAACACATTAAACTTATATTCCACTGACAAGCAACTTAAGAAACTGAATTAATTAAACAAAGTATATATATAGACCTATACATGTCAATATTGTCCTTAACTTTTAATTAGATGTCTAAATACGAGGTATATATAAACAAAATTTATTCGTGTTATGACACTAAGCCTGCATGTCAATAATTGCCATGGATTTTCTGTAGAACTATATCGAACTTATAAGAACTAAGGTTAATCCCTGATGCTATATCTTTACCCTTATATATATATATATATATTAATAAATATGATGTGGAGAGAAAAAACTAAAAGCTGCAGTAGTTCACTTGACGTTATTGATATATGCTTATACCTTCATGATCTTTACAGTGAAATATAGTCATTACGATTAAAAAAATTGAAAACACACCAAAATAGCTTTCAAAAAATCCATATATTGATAAAAGGCAAAATGCAGTACCTTTTTGCATCAAAGAGGCAATGTCTCTATTTATATCCTTCTATAAAGCACCAACGTCTGTGAAACTAGATATATTAATTAAGTGTTTAAACATCCATTAACATATTTTCTTTATATTTTTATTTTATTCAAAAACTGATATAAAATTTATTTAAGTATATACATGTAATCCGATTCAGTGAGTAATTATTCTTTGACTTTGCTAATAATGTACTTACATACACTTGCACATATCAGTTAACTTTATGCTATACTGTTGTAGTAAGCATACGGTACCATATAGTTAAAAATAGCAACTGATAAAAGCTGCAAGTCATATGCAGCTTAAAATTATCTACATCACTGTTGTCAAAGTGAAAATGACGTTTCACTACGTCACTTCCGTCACTGTATTTCTTCTGATCGAATAGTACAGGCTACTGAGTTGAATTGAATTGAATGGTTGTCAAGATTTAGGCCTATAACTATTTAATAATTTTAACTTTCAATCACAAAATAGTATTGTTTCTTCACAAAGGGGAAGGTACACAGGTCTATATATACATGAAGAAACAATAATGTCGTAATAAAATAAGCTTAATTTAAATGAAAGTAATAATTGAACAATACATGGGATTCTATATTGATCATGCTTGTTAGCAGCCACAGTAATATGGAAGTTGCTCTTCAATTTATAGGGGAAGCTGCCCTAAAAAACTCAATTTCTAAACGATAGAACATTTCAAAACTGTAGAGAATATTAAAATTTTGGCAATACTGAACGTTCAGCCTATTTAAAAAAATAACAAAGAAGCATAAAAACGGTTTTATATACAAGTGATGTGTTGTGGCCAGTGTATGACGTAAATCGATGAAAAAGTTCGGCTTTTCGGCCTTGCATGACAATGACCAACTTCGTCATTGATTAACGTCACATCCCAATACAGCGTCTCATAAATTGTTTTTTTTTTATGTTTTTCGTATTTTGACTGAAAATAGTTAACAAAACTTGGGCATGCATGCACTATACATAAGTTCTATCGTTTGGAAATCACTTGTTAGGGTGGACTTCGTCTTTAATCGGTTGCACTCAGAACGGGTATCGAACACCTTTAACACATTTTGTGAGCTGTTCTTTCCGCCTATGGGTCAATACTTCTGGAAAACCCGTTATATGTATTACCTATTGGTTATATTGGAGAAATAAACCACATTTTACAGTTAATTTTTTAACATCCTTATATACATTGCCGGCTTAAAAATTCAGGTACAGTACTGATTATTGACTGCATTACTTAAAGGGGATCGAAGGCAACCCTCAGTAAGTTTTTTTTAAAATGATATAGAGAATATGAAAAAGTACTTTCCCAAGTTTAGGCAACTGACATATGTCCTCTCTAGTTTAACAAATAAAAAAATGTAAAACAAACAGCTGAAAATCGACATACACTCTGTAACCTGCATGGTATCTATGACGTATTCATTGACTTAAGCATATGAGAATACGTCACAGATACCAGGTTACAAGGTGTATTTTCTGCAAGGTTGCCTTTCCCTTTAAACATGAAAATGCATTATTCATTTTAATGAAAGGATATTACATGTATATTATTGAGAATTACTAGTATAGGTTGGAATTTACTTGCGATACAATAACAGGTTTATAGTATGTATATACAGATTGTTGGAGAATTAAATGATAAGAATCAATTTACTACCAGTATATATTTAAACTGTATAACATTACTAAATTTTATTTTCTGAAATTGTGCTATGGAATGGATAAAATTTGTGGAAACTGGATGGGATCACTAGGTTAAAAATATATCCAGAAGAGCTGTTGCATGGGTGTGATTGAGTTTTGTCCAAAACTTGACAGTTTTAGCCCTAATGTGAATATAATTGATAGCATTTGGCCATTTTATAATTATTTTCAATCATTAACAGATGTGAAATGGTATAAGGTTAGCATAACATTGCAGAGAAAGAGTTGCAGTGTTATTAATGAGCTCATCAACATGCACCACTTGTGCCAATGACCAAGCATTCATTGAGCATAAACCTTTAAAAATAAATGATGTGAGGGAAGAGCAAAGGTTATCTTGAGATGCAATTACATCTACCAATAGTGTAAACTCAACTATTAGTTTTTGTTACAAAATAGTATAGCATGGGAACTATGTAGGATATTCACAAATATTTATGAATTTAATGTTTTCTCAAAAAAAAAAAAAAAAATGAACACATGATCTCCTTGATTTTAAATAAATAAGCTGATAAGCTCTATAGAGCACAGCAAGCCGAATTTCCTAACAAGGTTAATATGACAGTATAAGAAAAGGTACCCATAACCTAAGCCTATAGTAGCAATTTACTCCCATCAGAAAACGTCATGATTGTAAAGCCTAGTTGAGTGTATAATTTAGAAAATAAACACGAAACTTATAGTCTAATTGGAAAAAATGAATCCATATTATACATGGATATTAAAATTAGATGCTATTTGATGAGTGCACTCAGATCAATTCTTCTGAATAGTTATAAACACAAAAGGATGAAAATGTGTGCAATGAAACATCTCAATGCAAATATAGCGACTCTAGTTGTTATGTAAGGGTAGAAGGAGGTATATTTACTTTAGCCTTCAATGTAAGTCCATGTCAGTATAGCATATCAGTCTATAGGTAAATTATGTGCACCAGAAGAGATAGTTAAACAATACTATTTGAACGTTTGTAAAATTTATGGATGCTTTGGAGATGACCCATGAATATGCTTTGGAGGGTCTTATAAGCAGTTATTCTCTCCCTTCAGTAGGCCTATACTTCACAGACAAGAGAACTTTCCAACACTCATGAATTGATTTTATGCCTGCATCCCCTGCATATGAGAGTAGGCCTATAAATGGGCTTGCAAATTTTAGATAAGACTCAAATTGTTCAATGGCATACATATTTAATTAAGTCAAATCTTTATTGAACCATATATAGCTATCAACCATATAGATATCCATAAACTGCAATCAAATTTTCAATACACTTTTTTTTTAAATATAACATTAATTAAACAATAGCCATGACTCGTCTGCATGCTTACTGTCTCACTGCATGCTCATTTTCAATAGGTCTACCATATTTCCATACATGTCAAGGGATATTGATAATGATACCTGACTATGTTCCATTATCAAAAACCTTCCAAAGAATAGCACTGGGGAAGTAGGCCTACATGTTACTAGCAAATAAATTTTCATGTAAAAACACAATAAAATTTTATATCAAATGATAAAGAACTTGATATAAAGGCATATACAAAATCAGCAATCCGCAAAACAAAATAATTTATTTGCAATCACATTGCACATTAGCTTTCGTAATGAAGACGAAAAATGGAAGCTCTGGCGATGATGTGTCACCAAAGTCCTGCCGTACGTCACTGGTGATACGTCCTCGCACAAGTTTCCATTATTTTAATTTCTCAGATTTTAATATCGACTTTTATTTTTTACTTATTTATTTTGTAAACTATATAGAGAATATAGTTACCAATTCTTGGGTTATTACTTTTTATATATCGCCTCTAAGATTAAGTGTTGTTGGAAAGTCCATTACTTTCAATGTACTTTCCAACAACACTTTTAAGTCTTATTCATTTGCCAGGGTGCGATATGCTCTATCATATGGTAAAAACGTTTTTGCGGATTGCGTTCCTCTATAATTGAAGGCCATCAATTCAATTCAACTCAGTATCCTACTGTCAGCAAACTAATGCCATATGGTTGGAGGGTAATCCCACAATCAGGAGAATTCTTCCAGGTCAGCCGAGACTTAAACATCATCGTTAAATTCAATTCCTAACGAATCCGAGCTATTTATAGGAAGGTTATTCCATTGTCTAATTTAACGCAAAAAAGAAAGACCTATTATAACTGTCTTGTTTTGCACGAATCTCAATCCTCACTCTATCATAGGTATAGGTAATGCCTCCCAGAATTCCACAATGAATTCCTGTAAAGTGAAAATATTAGCCGAGTTGAGAAAATCTAATGGGAAATCTACCACACTACAGGGATAGACTACCCTAAGTAAACTAATAAAATATAAAAAAAAATCATGGCCTGAGGCTAGGAATGACCGATTTCCATAAAATGAAACTTTATAATATTGAATTAATTTTTAAAATTTAATTACAGTGACAGTCCACATGTACATGTACAAGTTGTTGAATATCCATTCAGAGCCATACATAAACATTGATCAAACAATTAAGCAGGCCTACATGTATAATATGCCTGCTGTGTTTTCACCACATATGGTAATAACAATAGGTACGCATAATTAGAACAATAACTACATGTATCAATGACTTCTATATGAATTCGCCTTAAACGGAGCTCTGTACAATAAAATAAAACATGTGCAAACACTCAAGTAACCAACAACGGTTATACGTATTGGTCCATTAGCTTTAAAGTAGGCATTCATAAATGCATGAGCATTTCAGAAAAATACAATTGCTTGCTTTTTAATCCTCATCATGCATTCTTTGCTTGGGTCGATAACATGTAACATGGAGACTGAATGAGTGGTTGTGCCCTTCCAGGATTGTAACATGAAAAGTGCTTTTTATATATTTTTTCCTAATTTTTTCAGTCAATAAATTTTACCTTATATATATATATATATATATATGAGCCCATCACCCACATTTTCTCTTGGGATTCTTATTATGCCTGCCTATCACCCTCCATGATGCAAAAATTGGCAGAGCATAACATGTCTCGCTACTTTAGATACCCCAACTGATTCCCCATAACTGAAGCCACAAAAGCCATTGATGCACAACGTATGATGGCACATGAAGAATGTGCATTCAAAGGTTTACTATATGCCATTAAAAGACGACCATACACAAATCACAATCACACATTGCTCGCATACACCAATCAATACCCCTTTGCCTTTTTACTAAATCCACACAAGCAAAAAAAAAAAAAAAACTGCTTTTTAAAAAGCAAATTTTGCTCCCTCTATCAAAAAGGAAACGCTCGAATAGATTTGTTAAAATGAAATTATTAAGTCATATATCTCTTGTGGGGAGAGAAATTTCTTCCAGGAATACCTCACATACTAAAAAAAAAAGTTAGCGTCATGGAGGGTTGAATGGAAAGCTTCGAAAACCATGGAAAAAATAGTCAAGGCAAGGAACCCGGGAATTGAACCCATGCAGGATCTCCTGAATACGAGTTCAAAATATATTTCACAACGAAATAACTCCCTGTTGGAATGGCTGCACTTATACCGCAGAGTTAGTTAAAACCAAGTTTAATCTTTTTTTTTTTCATATCACTTAAAATTTATTTGCGAAAATTATTCACAAGGTGCATATACAAATTCGTTAATTTGGTGCATCTGACTAAAATGCAGAATTGCAATATATGTATACGCTCAATTTTTCCGGACCAAAATTTAAAATTTCCCTGACTATATGCTCAATTTTCCCTGACTTTCTGCTCTATTTTGAAAATTTCCCTGACTTTCCCTGACCGAATTCCTCTTCCCTGACTTTCCCTGACTATATATCCCTGACTTTCCAGGTCAGTATGAACCCTGTAAAGAAAATAGTACTTCTAAAGAATAAATTTGAAATGAGACTATTGATGATGTCATCAATCTGTTCATTTTGTTTCAAAATGTGGTGCATCAAATTACACTTGTTCTTTAATTTGCACGTGCATTGAAAAAAGTGGGTCTGTGACGTCATTAACATGGCAAAGGATATTTTGGCCATTTATTATTTTTTCTTTAATTTTTTTCTAAATAACTAAGCATAACATCGTTGTGAAATTTTGGAAATACAATTTCCTTAAGGTATACTCTTGTAAGAAAAATATTTTCCAGGGGGAGGGGGTCTTCCCTTTTAACTGTTTGGTGTTCATACTATGTCCAACTTTTTTGAACATTTCAACACAATTTCTAAATTCATATTATTTTCACTAAGTTATTCACATTTTTTCCCCTGAAATTATGTATACATATTCACCGCGTTTATTGAATAAAGGGTATACACGACAATATAAAAAATCTGAATTAAAATCTCAATTTGGATACCATTCGCATGAAGGATTAATTATTATGACCACACTATGGTATTTATGGGATTATTGGTTCCACAATATGTATATGCATTACCCCTTTGCATACAAAAAAATTGATGGTGGAAGCTTAAAGCCAGTGCATCCATGAAATACAAATAGATAACTAATCCACACGTGGCATTTATTTATGTTTTAAGCCAGTAAAATTAATCCCCGCAATCGCTATACTCACTTTATAGGATCCTTTACGATCCCCCATGATTCCTTGCAAAAAAAAAAACTTCAATTGCAATGCCTTCAACGGATGCGCTAAATTTTATGGGTAATTCTTAGGGCTTTTGCGATTTGATTGTATTAAATCTCAATTAAACCAAAACCAACCCTTTATTCATCGTATTTTTTTAAAACAAACCTCCTGGGACTGATGCAAAATACAATATGGGCTCCGATAAATTGCACAGGATTATGTGCTCATCATGTAATGCCCGCCTCATATGAGAACTGCCAAAGTAATATGGATGCATTAAGCGCAAGTGTTTATGAGATTCAAAGACAAGAAGGGTTATGACAATAAAATAGACAGCCAATAATGAGAAACATTTCTATTTTTAGGGTTACTTCAGGAGATTAAAGTGAAAGTCCCAGCTTACATCAAGCTATTTTTAAAATACTGTAAAACCAAGAGTCTAAATATCAGTCGTATACATGCATAATGCATCAAAAAATGAAATGCCTATAAAAGATCTCCTGTTAAATGTCTTAAAATATAAACCATTTAAATTATACATGGCAGAATTTACATCAAAGAGTTTTGAAAAAATTTCGACATTTAATAAAATTACTATAGGCGTTGTCTAGTCCCCTTCACCTGAATGGGTAAGTCCCAGAGACGTCCAAAAAATGCCCATGCATGCATTTTTATTTTAATAGAATATTTATTTAATGAAGGCCCATAAATTTGAGTAAAGGGCTTTTACAATGTTTAAAGATTTTAACGATCTCTATATTTTTTATATTTTTTGTGTCTGTGGTTCTTTTGGTTGCAGAACAAAAAGTAGAAATTGGCGAAACATGGAAGTTCCATAAACATTGAATTTATGACAGTTAACTAAAAATCATTAATCTAACCTGACCTTAAAAATTATCTTGTAGGCCTACACGGAAACCCCCATTTGTCTATATATATATATTCATCACGTTTAATTGTAAGTGTGTGTGTGGGGAAGGGGGGGGGGGGCATAGCACTTCATTGCCCTGACTTTAGTAAATATATTTTATTATTTTATCAGTCTACTGCATATATATACCATATACAAGCGTACACATTTTGG
This sequence comes from Choneiulus palmatus, assembly GCA_034695065.1. Classification (NCBI taxonomy): domain Eukaryota; kingdom Metazoa; phylum Arthropoda; class Diplopoda; order Julida; family Blaniulidae; genus Choneiulus; species Choneiulus palmatus. The sequence goes on along the minus strand of JAQFYV010000079.1, from coordinate 604 downwards.
TTAGTCAGATATAATATTCCCAACTGCCCAGTACGTTTCTATAAAAAACAAAAATTTCAGTATAAGAAGTTGGCATTTTTAAACTGCCATGACAAGGAAGACATCAGAATCAATTGAACATATGCTCTGTCTAGAATACACCGTGGTCTAGACATACTTATTCCTATATAACTATGAAAAATGTACCGAGGATCTTTCTGAGAAAGCGGTTACAAAATAATTTAGCCATTTCACACAATTTTTCATTGACAATTTTAATGCGTACTTATTTAAATGTCAATATTAACAAGATTTAGAAATTCAAAATATAATTAAAAATTCTTCCATGTACGTATATATATGACCAACTCCCATAAAGTTTTATACTAAAACCAATTTGGAAAATAATATATATATATATACACGTTCCGATTTCAGTTCCTTTAAAATTTCAAACAGGTTTCTAAATATTACTTCCTATATCAGACTAGACTTTAAGGGTGGGTTAAAGCCTTGTTAATCGTAAATTTTATCAAAGTGAGATGATTTCCGGAAATAATGGTCACAAATTCATAAAAAAAATACCCAAATGAAGAGAATTTCAATAGCTAGGAGTTACGCTTAT
>JAQFYV010000078.1:0-15373 GCA_034695065.1 Choneiulus palmatus | reverse complement strand
TGCAGTAATACAGCAGTGTCACTGCTGTTTAACTGCAGTACTGCAGTTTAAAATACTACAGTAATACTGATGAAAATTTTTGCATGGGTACTCGTTTGCAAGCTAAGAAGGTGATCAGTAAGCGCCCTCTACTGAGCCTTTGTTAAAATATAATTGGCATTTCACTCTCGCTTGTGTGCACCTACAATATGAAAGTAATACTCTCTTTAGAAAAATGGCAGCATCGTGTTCGTAGCCAGCGTGGCAAGAATAATATGGAATTTAAACTTTGACATATAAGCCTTTAAAAATTTAATACGTGTCACGAAAATTTGCCTAATGATTGGGAAATTTTATGTGACCTCTCAATCGATGCCAGCTCTGTGTGTTAGCCTTAGCCATCACTGTGTATGGGGGATTGATTCAAAGATTTGCTCATCAAAAAAGGCTCACCAGAGGGCGCAAAGTCCTACCCTGTTAGCCTGCAAAGTAGTATAACCCGTTTATAAATTTTCAGGCTGACGTATTAGCCCGGGATAAATTGGGGAGACAAGCCTTGCATCTGGCCGCACAGGCCGGTAGTTGCGAGTCTGTGACCTACTTGATCAACAGGTGGTCAGTGGATTGTAACTCTCGAACGAATGACGGAGAAACCCCGCTGCACTTTGCTTGCAAGGCAGGTTCTAGCATTATCTAGAGTTGTTATTTCCTTCTTAATCGGCTTGAACCCAATATTTTTATGCTTTTAGGAGCGGCACCGTGACGTTGCAAACTTGCTTTTGGCCCACTTCGCCGATCCGAATTTGCAGGACGGCAAAGGCCGCACAGGTATGGAACGAGTTTTAAAGGGAACGATACCCTAAAAATAAGTTATTTGTAAGTGGTAGAACATGTCAAAAATAGTGCATATAAAAATGTTAGGGTTAGGAATCAATGCAATGTCGACTTAAACTGAAATATAGCTGCCAGAATTTGGATATGCACTATTTTTGACACGTCACATCTTTTAGAAACAAGCTTTTTTAAAGTTACGAGTACTGTTCTCCTTTAAGTTTCCGTTTAAGAACATATACAAGTTTGTGTATGGGAGCTAGGTGTGAGGTAATATGATCAGGGCATATGGTGAGCTCCCTGATTGCCCCATAACTTTACGTTTAAACTCTATTGCAATATAAACATGTTGCATGAAGTGCCCTCTGGGGAGTTTCCTTTGAAATAAACAATGTGTTTCACTCAAGCTTATGTGCACCTACAAGAAAAAAGTAGTCCCTTTAAAAAAATATCGGTATCCGCTCTTGACCCTTTTTTTTCTAGCTGGCGTGGCAATAATAATATGGAATTTGAACCTTGACCAATTGGTCTTGAAAAATTGAATAGATGTCATGAAAACTTGTCTCCATTTCATGTCTAAAGATCGGGAAAGTTCATGTAATTTCCACATGACTACCCGTGTGCCATAGTGCTGTCCTGTGACGTCATACAGGCTCGTTTTTGACATAAAACATCCCAATTTATTTTTACATATTTTTTTTTTTATAATTTTTACATTAAGCTTATCAACTGGGTGCAGGATGGCACACTTTTACAGTGATTGAAGAAGGAGCTACTTGAAGTTTCGCGAATTTCGGACAAAACGTTTGCTCACATTTGTACATTTTTTTTTTGAATTTTCTTTACTTTTTAAAAATCTAAACGTGAAATAACACGGAATTAGTAACAAGAATTTTTACAACCTTTTCCATGAAGTAAAACTATTGTATAAAGCTTTCCCAAATTATACCAAATTCCCAATATAGGCTGCAACCCTTAGTAAATTTGCTTTTGCCAAACGATAGTACATATAAAAAGAACCTTTTTGGGACTCAGCATACTGCATATATGGTTAGGTTTCCAGGCGCTTTGACGTCAACTATTGACTCCCAGTATTTTTGACATCACTCTAGATGGAGCAAGCTGACGGTTGGATTTTCAAATTTTTTGCATTCAATGTAAGCTTATTTTTATCTTTATACTTTTAATCGGAAGAACATGGTTGTGTTTTTGTTGGTGTTATATTTTAATGTATACTTACAATATACATTGCATGCAATTGAGGGTGCCATTCCCCTTTAACATGGTGGTATATAAGAAACGAAAACTTGCACAAAACGAGAGTTGCCATTTCTTGGGTAAGTACATTTTGCTTAGCCTATTAGTTCGACCTATTCTATTTAAAATATAGAGAGAACATATTTTCCAATTCTTGGGTAAGTATTTTTTTCTTTGTCTTTTAGTTCGATCTATTTTATTTAATAGAAAGAACATAGTTCCTAGTTTTTCGATAAGGCATTTTTCCTAATTTTTTAGGTAAATCTAGTTTATTCAAACAATATAACATAGTTGCCAATTCTTGGGTAAGTACATTTTTTCTTAGCCTTCTAGTTTGATCTATTTAATTTAAAATATAGAGAGAACATAGTTGCAAATTTTAGGGTAAGTACTTTTTCTTAACCCTTTAGTTAGATGTATTTTATTTAAACAATATAACATAGTTACCAAATCTTGGGTAAGTACATTTTTTTTGGCCTTCTAGTTTGATCTATATTATTTAAAATATAGCGAGAACATAGTTGCAAATTTTTGGGTAAGTACTTTTTCTTAACCCTTTAGTTAGATGAATTTTATTTAAACAATATAACATAGTTGCCAAATCTTGGGTAAGTACATTTTTTTCTTGGCCTTCTAGTTTTGATTTATTTAATTTAAAGAAATATACCAAGAGAACATAGTTGCCATTTCTTGGGTAAATACATTTTTTCAGCCTTTTAGTTTGATCTATTTTATTTAAAATGGAGTGAATGTAGTACGTAATTTTTGGGTTAATACTTTAATTAGTCCTACATGTATATCATTTTATTTAAAAATATAACATAGTTGCCAATTCTTGGGCATGTAACTCAAAGGGGAACACATTAAAGCGCCCCTGCACAGCATTCTCCTGTCATGTATCAGTCATTTTATCCATTTAAATTCCTGCAGAAATCCAAGTTTTAGTGAGAATATTTGAAATACGTATTTTAAGCAACTATACATGTTTGGTTCTACTCGGTTTGTGGTGTTTGACGGGTGATTTCCACACTCGAGCTTGATCGTTTGTTTTATGCGGTGATTTCAATAGAACGCTTATTTCTTCACATCATATGCCAGTTTACTCTGATTTTATCGATATTTTTCATCATAAATATGTAAGTAAAGTAAACTATTTTCATATTTTCTAACTTTACGCAACTACTGTTGTTGCCCTTTTAAAAAAAATAGAAATGTTTAAATTTTAAAAATATCAAATTTATCTGGCAGTAATTATCATGGCAGAATATGCATTGAATGCACACAAATTATTATATTATATTCTATAACTTTACATTTAGTGTTCTTACTCTCACCTCAGGCAAAGCGCCATTTTTAATCTCTGGTCTATGCTGGTTTCTGATTGGCCAAATGTTGAAACTTTACAGACTTTCTAACATAGGCCCTTTACATAGTTCTTAAGAGACGTAAGTGGTGTCATTTTGTGAAATGCAAATACGTCAGAACATAATTTGCATAAAAAGTGGAGATTTTCTTATTCCCAAACGAAGGAACACAAAGAAACTCAAAAAATGGCAACAATGTTCAAGTTTTAAAGGGGAAGTTAGCCCTAGTGACATGTTATTTTTAAATGAAAGGCATGGAAAAGTTATACATAGAAATGTAATTCTAGCTTAATATAAACTCCCCATTAATTTACAAAAAAATAATGAAAAACATGCAATAATGTAAAACCAATTTTACCTGAAAGCAGCCATTTTCTAAGCGGCCATCTTAGGAATTTTATAGCTATTGGCAGTGTATAGAGCTGAGTATTATATTATTTTTAATAAAGTGCAAATGAGTCGTTGTATTGTACATTCATATTTAAACTAAAACCTCTGCTAAAACTATCTGCATAATTTATTCAGATAATTTATGTACTTACATCAGCTTTTTCTGGTAATTAGTGAAGTTGTCCTTGACAAAAATAGTGCATTCAAAACCTAAGGGCATTCATGTTCTACTTGAACATGTACTTATGCCATAGAGAAAAAGTGATGCCAAACAAAGACTCTTTTAATGGCGGATTTTCGAGCATTTCTCAGTAGATGGTATACTAGTCATCATCTTTGAACACAATGGCTTAATGAAAATGTCAACCTACCTTGTTTTGAGAAAAAGTCGATTTTTTTTAATAATGTTAAGCTGATTTCAAATATCTATCTTTTTTCTTAGTAATATGGTATTTACTTTCATTTAAAAGTAACTTGTCACTAGGGCTAACTTTCCCTTCAACAAATTCAAAATCATAATTACATAATGGTAATTATGATTACAATCTTTAATTTCAACTTTTTCTTCTCTTAGTTTTAAAATTAGCTTCTGCCCTTAGTTTTCAAATTAGCTTGTTGAAAAGTGACTTCCTTTAAGGACTAAGATTTCCAAATAACAGCTAATGCACAAAATCTTATGTAAAATATAAACTTCTATAGCTAATGTATGACATTTGTAAAATAAGGACTAAAAGCTATTGGTATATTATGCTAGAATTCCACATAAATGCGGAAATGGTTTATCAAATATATGTGGATAAAACGTGCTTCAAAACATGTCAAAAAATCTGCATATATGGGTTTGACACTACAATGCATATGTAAATACGCCTATTACTCATGCGTATATCTAACATAATAACAATGAGCAAATAAAACTGTGCTTGATTTTTTTACATCAAAGGCAATGTAAAAAAAAAATTCTTGAATTTTCTTCATTCATCTGTGCCGCTTTGGAAGTTTTATGTAAATTCCATTAGTTTTCTGGCTTGTGCTACCGAATAAGGCATACTCATGAGTAAATATATGAACCTAACATTCAATTCAATATCCAAAATCTTTTCAAGCGTAAGAAAAAATTGTTGTGAGGTTGAATAGAGCTCTTCTGTGAGTCTACATATGCTGAAATAGTGTCGCTTTAGATGTATTGGAAGGAAAATTCCATTTCAAATTATACAAATGTTTATTCAAATGGCACGATTACAATATATTCTAGTTAGAATGGGTTAAATGATAAAGTATGGTGGTTTGTATATATAGTTTCAAGCCAAAGTAAACTTCATCGCTTGACTGCATTTTCATTAGAATTCCCTTACAAATAAAACCCAATTATTATTTAATCATTAAAAACGTAGATAAACAATATTTTTCTGGCAAGTCCGACATTTCAATTATGATAAATATCAACTAAAGTAGAATTCGGCTATTGTTTTTATTATTATTATTATTATTATTATTATTATTATTATTATTATTATTATTACTTATAGCATAATTTGGTTGTGGAATTTTGAGAATGGTATTTTCTTAATGTATACTTTTGGAAGAAAAATACTTTTTTCTAGGGAAGTTTTCCCCATTAAGTGCTTTCGTGTAGTATTAACTGCAGATTAATGGCCAGTTTTGTCAACTTTGGTATTATTAAATAATGGTTAAACATTTTGAAAATGTTTAAAATAGTATTCATTTTTTAACCTTGTTCTTTATCTTGTTGTTTACTTTATTTTAAATTGCTCTTATTTATTCTGCGACCACCCCCCTCACCCGAAATAATTCTTTCTACCGCATATGGTTAAGGTTTATATTTACGGGTGAACTAGACCCTGAAAAAGTTTTTTTCCCCAAATAATAGAGAATATATAAAAAGTGCATATACCTAAATATCGGCAACTATGTTGTCTCTGTTTAATTGACATATACCCTAAAAAAAGGAATCAGGGATGTATTCTTTGACTGAAGCACATATAGGAACACACCACAGACGCACTGTTACAGGGTGCATGTATCAATTTTCAACTGTAGGTACGTGTTTCATCATTATTACTTGTTAACTATACATAGTTGCTAAAACAGGATTATGTGCTATTTTAATACTATTTTAATATTATTCTCTATCGTTTGGAAGAAAACAACTTTTTCTCAGGGTGCAGTTCTCCCTTTAATTATATTAGCATTACCAATCAACAATTCTGTATTAAATTAAATTTGTATTTCAAGCCATAATTAGCAATCAGTGTGTTATTCTATTCAGAAATTGGCTTTTTAAAGTAAATCATTTGTATGCATAATTCTGATCGTTTCCTAAATGTTTTGATATTACCTTTGGAATAGAAATATATAATTTGCATGCCAGGGGTTACCAAAAAAACTAATTCCAAGAGTTTTATATTTTCAGGGTTCCGTGAATTTCAAATTCGGAGTTTTATACGCCAAAGCTGGACAAACTACGGACGATGAAATGTATAGCAATGGTATTGACAAATTTCATATATCAATATTCTATTTGAGACTATTTATCTGGCATGCTTTGAAGCAAAAACTTTTGTCTTGCTTCCATTGATACTGATTTGTCAGCAGTATTTTGATAGCCAGAGGTTATTAACCCCATGTTTGCTTCTTATATTTCTACATAACAAACCAGAAATCCTCTGGCATTGTTCAGTCCTAGTACATATATAATAGAGCATATATATCTTGCCAGTTTTTGCCAATAACCTGGATCCAAATTCAAACTTTTGTTAAGCTCTACCCACACTACAGTTTTTCCTTTATGCATGCTAAGCATAAAAATGCACTTTTCTTTTGTTTCCATTTAGTATCTCCCCCACCCCACTGGTTTTTATATAAGCATACTTGGCTCTTATTAAATAGACTTTTGGAAATCAATATTGGTATTCCTTTTGGCGGACCTGCATTGTATATGGCACAATTTGCCTGCTTAATTCAAAGCATCTAAAAAGTATTTTATATTTAGAAAATACAAAAACAATCATTCACATCAGTTTGCAAAGTAAATTGAACAGTGTTTAGAAAATCTTAATAAACAGTCTCTGTCTTGAATCATGCATGAAATACCAAAGTAAAACCTACTTCAATTTATTCATTGTTTGCTTCACTGACGCATTACAATGAGAATGCTAACTTCCTACGGCAATCAGTTCACTCTTTTTTCCATTTCATCAAATCTTTGTCAAAATAAGTAGGCAATGTTTTGTGCTAATGTAGCTGTTGACGTCTAATAGTAATATCTAAAGACACTGTAGCGTATAATTTGTATAATAGCATTGTTTTCCGATGCCACTTTAATATTTTTAATTTCCATAAATAAATATCGCCTATACTATCTCCAACCCAAAGCAGCATCCATTGTTTGATAAAAAGTTTATTTTCGGTCATTACGTTGATTTTAGTTTTTGGTGATTTTGCACTAACATTTATTAGACGTCAAAACGAGACAGTTTTATAACGTTGATTAAATGTTATTATGCAACGTTGATTAAATGTTAGTTTTGGGTTTTTATTAACGCTGATTACTAATTAATCAATTAACTAAAAAAGGTATTTACAAAAATAGTAAAGGTTATTTAAAAAATCGTTTGGTTTCTGTCTTATTTAAAAAAAACTAGGCTGAACGTAATTACCAAAACCTGGATATGAAATATTTTTGATATGTTTAGAAATTATGTTTTTCTAGAGGGTAATTTCCCATTAATTGTTTTCTGGGTGCCATCAGAGTAATTTTATATGTAAACCTTTACAACATCATTGTTGTGTTGATACTGTTGTCCGTGTAGTTTATGAGTTTATGATTATGATGCTATTGCCAATTTTATGAGCAAGTGCAACTTAAATAATTTTCTAGGAAAAGAAAATTTTATTGATGATTAAAATAATCTTATTCGATGCATGTATTTATAGCAAGAAATTATTTCAGTATGAAAAGCGAATTTATAGATTTATCATATATTAAAAAACTGACTTTTATGTATTTAAAAATAACGTTAAAATGATCAAATGGAACATTTTACTCTATATGTTTAGTGTATTCTCTAAAAATTCCGTATTTTTCTAACAATTCTTGAAAATTTGAATATTAAGTGATATTTTGCAAGTGTAGGCATACAGAATACTTTTCAAAATTTTATACCTCAGAATTTTTTTTAAATTGCCTGCATAATCAATTCATTTATTTCGTAAATACATGTATACTTTTATTATTACTATTAATCTTGAAATATTTTTAAGTGTTGATAAAATTATGGTTTCTTTTTAACAGAAATTGGAAGTAGGGAATTCGACAGGTTTAGTAGTCTTTTGGGTGACAAAGTACGACTCAAAGGATGGGACAAATATCGAGGAGGACTCGATGTAAAAGGTAAAACAAATTCCATTCAAGTTTTACAATATTTCATCAAATCATATTATTTTCTATGTTGTTTACAGTCGCTTATTTTATTACAGGGGATATGACTGGAAAATATTCAGTGTATACAATTTTTGAGGGGCATGAAATTATGTTTCATGTTTCCACTTTATTACCATATTCAAAGGATAATAAACAACAGGTAAATGCTAAAATTTCTGATTTTTAGTTAAATTTAAAATTCAGTGGAATGTTAAATTTCTTGAATAAAACTGTAATGCCTTTATTTACCTTATAATATTTTATTAATTTGTTTCGAAAATAAAGGTTGAAAGAAAAAGACATATTGGAAATGACATTGTCAACATTATTTATGTGGAAGGAGAATCAGAAGACATTATACACTTTAAACCAACAATGATTAAATCTCAGTTCACACGTATCCTTTTTAATTAATATTAGTTGTTAAAAATTTAGGGCCAAGCAATAAAGCTGTAAAAATTAGCAAGTTCTTTTACAAATATATGGTTTAAAAAAGTCAATATCCTGAATCTTGGAAAGTTTAGGAAGCATCATTGTTGAATTGAATGTGGATACTTTTGAATAATTCTTAGGGAGATTAACATATTTGTGAAAATTGTTGTGGATACATTTTTACAATTTTGTTTTGATGCATGCATATTTGTTTCGATACTCTGTACCAGAATAACCAAAACTTTAAGTGCCCTCATAAAAATACATTTCACGCATGGTTTTTGTGCATCCACATAAAAAAGTAGTCCCTTTAAGAAAGAAAATCCCGGCACTAGAATTTAACATTTGCCCTATTAGCTTTTAAAAATTGAATAGATGTTATGAAAATTTGTTTGCATTGCATGTCTAAAGATTGTGATTTGGAATGAATAATTTCAATCGATACCAGCTCTTTGCATTTTCCATAGTCTCCATTTTGAAAGTGGATTTATTTGAAGTTTTGCTCATGTAAAAAAAACAGCTCACCAGAGAGCGCGTCAACCACCCTGGTTATTCTAGAACAGGGTATAGAGTGGTCTTACCCTTTAATTAAAGCTGGAAGAAGTTAATCTTTAAGCTTAGATGATTGAGTTAAGATTAAGCTATAGGCAGACTTGAGTTTTTTTTATTTATTATAGTTTTATCTAATGAAACGTGCTTTATTCCTTGATTCTTATCAGATATCTTTGTAATTATTAGCTACATTAAAAATGAAGATGCATATAGGTGAAATATACATATAATTCGCTGAAATTTAAAAAAATATTTTACTAAAACCTTGTTTTTGATTGCCAATGAATTGTTTCTAGGCTGTCAATGTTTTCCGAAGAAACTGTTCCACTGTTTGGACCTACCTTACCATGTCCATCAGTGTTTCACAATCACGAAGAATTCAGGGAATTTCTCTTAGTGAAATGTAAGTTTTTAAATTAAAAAAGCAGCTTTCATATAATATCTTAACAGTTTTAAAATGTTCTGTTTAGCTTGGCTTTTCTCATTATGTCTTATTAATACCCTGGTATAAGTAGCCAACAGTGGAGACATTTATCAAAGATGCATATTTTATTTGTTTTAGTAATCAATGGCGAGAAAGCTGCATTTAATACACCAACATTTTCTCAGAAAAGGGAACGCACATTAGACATGCTAATTAAAGATCTCTTCACTGAACACACATCAGAAAATCGTTCGGTGAGTTCCAGTGCCAATTTATTTTTATTTTTCGATATATACAAATAGATACTGAAGTAACAAATTATTTTACTACAAATTTCTTCTATCTAACTCAGAACCCTCACTTGACTTAAAATTTCCAAAGTTTGTTTTGTGTTGTTGTGTTATCCCTAAAAATGCCTTTTTATCTTAAATTGATTAAAATTCAATTGCCTCTTAAGACTTTCACTTTTGTAAAACAAACGTGAAGCACTAGAAATTTATATATATATATATATTTGTTTATTTTTCTACTATTTATTCTAAGAGCTTTTGTGTTTGCTTTTAGGTGATTTTGGCCAAATTGATTTTAAGTGCAATAACAAAATCTCATATTCACTTTGTGCACAGGTATTTACAAGGTGTATAGAAATTTTACCATAACTTTGGGGCTGTACGTGATGCATATCTTGTCACGGTATTTGAATGACAGATTGGAACAATCGATTTTTTTAAAAAAACTGGAGCATATATCATTTAAATACTGAGACAGAGTATTATAAAATTAAATTTTATGTGCTAAGACCAGTTCAATGTTAATTTCGCATCTTTATGTCCTCCTACATCCGTATAGTCTACCATATCTATAAAGTCCACATTAGAAATAAGTATCTTTCTTTCAAACGTATGCATAAAAATACTATTCCTAAACTTTCAATTTCAGTATTATTTTATCTTTATTTAATAATAAGATTTAAGAAAACACGATCGACGTGAGATACCATTGACTTAGTGACGTCAATTAGCCACTTCACGAGGATTTATCCTTTAATTTTCAGTTGTCCTAGAATTGTCAGAAAATAGCAAAAAAGCAAATCAAAAGTTTCTCAAAAGTTTAAATAATGTATCCTGAATAATGTATTCATTTTAGCGTGGCATTGCGCCCTGTTATGTGTGCTATTAAATATAAATTACTTTTTTAAATGTATTTTAATCTAGACTATGCTCAATCGACGTGCTTTCAGTGATGTTTTACCAGAGCCCCCAAGAGGAAATCGTAGAAAGGAAGAAGCAAGACAAGTTGAATTTGTTCGTTTTGGACAGGTATGATATTTACTTCAATTCAAAAAATGACTGGATTTCATCCATGAATATTCTGTCTTTTGAAGTGTGCAGTATAATTAAAAAAATAAATGTCATTTTTCAGGCTCTAAAACTGGATACCATTGTTAAAGGAGATGCTCCTACCAGTTTAGCAACTACTAGTCTTTTCAAATGTGAAGTAAGCCACACTTTGTTAATAATTTAAATCGCAGGCCTTCTGTAATTAATAAAATGGTTTTATGGCCGTTCACATTTTTTTTTCTGTGTTGTTTGCCATGGTTCCTTTCTCCCCCAGAATTCACGTGCCACTTTTTTTTGGGGGGGGGGGGGAGGGGGGGGGGAAGGGGTGAGGGGGGAAGGAGCTGCAGCGCTATCTTAATCTCCATACAATTTAATAATATAATAATAATAATAAATAAATATAAAATACATAAATAAAAAATGGCCGCCAGAATGCACATTCCTGTCTAAAAATTGTTGGAACTGAATATAATTTGTTTGTATTATTATTGTTACAAATCAGCCATGGGAACCACAGTGTTTTTACCCTGACTTCCCATATGATTTGATTTGTGGAGATTCTTGGGGTAAGTTTTATTTCTTACATTGGATATACCAAAGGATTATTGAAAAATTATTTACTAAATTTATTTTATGTTCTTGTGAGCAGGAGACAATCGACTCATCCTTGCAACAGAGTCAGGAGTTTTTGACGTTGAAGGTAATTTATATTTCGCCTTTTTAATTGCAATGCTAATTCAGCATAAGTAAAAGTGAGGCGCAATATACTGTAGCCTACAAGTTATCACATAATTTCTATATAATTGGTAAAGCAAAAGTAAATAAAATATAAGGGATCATCCAAATATTACGCAACATCAAAGGGAGCAAGCACCGTAGGAGTAGGGTACCTAATCTTTGTTTCGATATACCTGTATAGGAAGTGTGGGGGATGTATATACCTTGTACTTATTTTTGGGGTTCATAAATAAAGTGTACAATTATATAAAAATAATTGTTAACTAAATACTCTTAAATTTACAGGATATGGTAGAATATTTGTTAGTTTTGAAATCAGTGCCTTAAAGAACTACATAGGTGACCAATATATAATTATTACAAAATTATTGTAATGTAAACATGACTCGATCATTTTAATACTGACTACAGATCCAAAAATCCTGACAGTGCTTGGTATTATAGGGTAAACTATCGGGTGTTTGGTGAGATTGGCAAATTTGTTACAAAGAGTTACAAAGGAATTCAGTTTTGAAAATACTTTGTTACTTAATGTAATACGAATATATCCTTAAGAATGGTAATGATGATTGGATTCTCTCCAGTTTTAATTTTTTTTTTTTCGCTCTCATTTTTGTTAGACATGTTTGTACATGTATGCTTCTTCATGTTACATTTATATGCTGACTTAGGATACTGAGTTGAATTGAATAATTGTAATGTTGAGCAAATTATATGCTGATATTTATTAATTATTATTATTTTTTTCCTATTGCAGAAGGTATATCTCATCGACTAATTTTTGATAAAACTATACAAGTAAAGCAGCTACACGTGGTTGAAGCTCATGGCATATTATTATTTCGTACGGACAAAGGTATGAAAAAATTATTTTGGCTGAATTTCTACCGGAATAAGTATTAACTGAAGATGTTCATGTTTTTACCAGGACGGGACAGTAAAGTTCACGTTTTTAGACTGTCGGACTTTGATGATGTAAATTTTGGATTTGTTCGCAGTAAAGTTGATTTGAAAGATCATAAATTAGAAAAAACAAAAGGTTTGTATTTTGGTCATTATTTACTTTCCGAAATATTCCTATTTTTGAAAATAAACTATGAAAATCTTTCTTTTTATTTTATTACTAGGATGTCACTTATATGCGATAAGTCGTCCTGGTGGCAGCCATTTGCGAGTTGTGGTCGCTGTTGGAAGGAAATTATTAGTAATGCAGTGGCGACATTCTGCTGCTTGGACGGCATGGTGCGCATCCTCAGACACAGACACTGTAGACGGATTTCAGTATATACGAGTTAGTATCTAATCTATGAATTCCAGTGTTTGGATAACCATTAAGCTCAAGTGAATATCAAGTCTATAGGGTCAGATCTTACTAATGAAAAATTATCTTGTCAGAATAAGAAAATTTTATATGATCTTAAGCTGAATGTGATAAGATCTTACTAATCTTGCAAGAACATTAAAGAATTTACAAAAACTTTATAAGTTCTACAATAGGATCTCGATATTTTACGATATTTTACTATGAGAAATCAGAAATAACCATTAAGGGGGGAGGGGATTACAGCACTGCTCTTTTCTCAAGGGAAAGTATTTACAGCTGATTTCAGCAACCAAAAACTCACAGTCATAACAAAAGTACTGAATTGAATAGAAGGATAATCCCAAGGTAGTCTTTAAGCTTTTTTTTTCCAAAATTTTGATTCAATAATATAATAAAATAAAGATTGAAATAAGGACAAATTTTCAAGATTTTTTTCACCTTTCAGTTTTTTTTTTAATCTTGGACTAAAAATTCAAAAATTCAAAAATGGTATTCCTCTTCTATTTGGTATGTTATGTTTTTAAGTAAATATTTAATTGTCCATATTTGACCAAGTCAGTAACGTAATCATATTAACTTAGAATTAAAGCTTAACTTTCGTTGGTGCACCTGGCCCTAAGTAAATATTTAATTAGATCCTCTGCAGAAACTTTGATGTAAAAAATTTGGCGAAAATTCCTCGTTTTTTTGAAAATGTGACCGCTGTACCAAAATTAGAAAATACATTGAGCATGTGTTTGGTGATGGCTTTCCATATTTATGGCCAAGGTTGTGCTACTATCCAAGGATCAATAAATCCAAGATGGCGAATATAGTCCCCCTCCCTTAAGCTCGATTGACAGATAAGTATTTTTGTTCTTGTATGATCAGTGTTTAATTTACAGTTTGTGCACATTTCACCATCTTTCAAATGGCACCAAAAAGTGCTGTGATCACGGAGAAATTCGCAGTATAACCCTTACTTAACCGGGAGGCTGTGCCCCCAGACCCCTATCTGCCTACACAAACTTTGGATCGTGTTTGGCTGCAAAAAGCTGTAGTTTTATTACTATTTTTTGGCAGTTAGTGTTTTATAATTTGGCTGATTTAGTTAATTATTGAAGAATTGAATGCAATAACATCTGTGTCAGTACGTTGGATTCAAGAAGTTGTATGAAGCACACATAGTTTTGCTGTTAAGTTTAATCATATTTTTTTATTTTTTTTTAATAAAGGAACTGTCACTTAGTGACACCCCAATTTTGTTGACGCTTGTGGATAGTCCAACAGCCGGAGATGATAATCAAATCTGTGTTGGATACAGGCATCAATTTGATTTAATCAATGAGAAAACGGGAGAAATATCAAAATTACATCAGGTGGATGGAAACAAAGTAAGCCTTTTTTTGAATTGTTATAGACGTAAAATGGAGTTATTTGTAATACTTGAAACTATAGTTTTTTTATTTATCCTCTTTGAACTTTTCATTATTCAGGTGCATCTTGTAACTGCTGTAGATATATATGAGGATGAGGAAGCTGAATTATTGCTGTGTTACAATCGTGAGTATTTTAAATAAAACAGAATTGTGCAAGAAAATAAAGTAATTTTAAAAGTTGATAGTAAAATAATTATGCGTGAGATAAACCAAAAATTATTAAAGCTAATTTAATTTCTGTTCAGATACATCCCACTTTCAAAAATTATCAGATGAATCCTCAACAGAATTTGACTTTCAGTGGACGTCTGTACCAGATGCGATCGGTATGCAATTTGTTTTTTATTTATCTATTTATTTATTTTTATTATTCATTTTACTAATAACGAGATAAAAGGTTTCTCAGAAATAGCTTTCTGCGGTTTTTTTGATGTCAAGAACTGAAAAAAAGGCATATAAGTTTACAAAATAGGCGCTTTACCTAGTTTATTAAATTGGATTTCATTTGAAAGATACTAACATCATATTTCATGTGCAATAGCCTGATGATTTTTTTCTCTGCTAAAAGACCCAACTATTTAAAAGGAAATTCTATAGATAGTTTATGGTCATTAGGTCATGTTAGATTCGGTCTTTAACAAAAAAAAAAAAGAAATATGCAAAACAAAAATGAAAAAAATACCATGCAAGAGAACCCACGTTTTTAGAAGTTTTCATGATTTATATACCACCATGTTAACCAGTGATGAATTTCTATTTTTTTATATATGTTTCCAATTTTTTTGCCAGAACAAAAATATCTGGGGGTGGGGGGGTAAACCATTAGTGCTGAGCATGTGTGGCTCCATGGCTTATACCTTAAACATGGGCAAATCTGGGA
>JAQFYV010000077.1:0-15435 GCA_034695065.1 Choneiulus palmatus | reverse complement strand
CCAGTTTTCTGCATTGAATATTCTGCAAAATCTGTTTGCAAGGAATTTTTCAAGGGTAACTGCAATCAATGCAGAGTTCCACATACCCCATATTTTCATTCATTATTAATTAGCAAAGTTTGCCATACATTTCCTTTTTTATCTAATTTGCTCTTAAGCACACGTAGGCTGCAGACTATGTGTTAACCATCTCATTACAAAGTTTGGTCTAGGTCCACCCCTCCCACCGCCTTTCTTTTTCTCAGTAGAAATAAACAAATTTTGGATTGAAATTATCGATGACCTAATTTTTACGTGGTAATATGCGTCAATTGCCCATAGAGTTTAAAGTAGCCAAAAGAGCTAAAAATACATAAAAATGTAAAACTTTAAGGAATTTAGCCAAGCCATGTAGTCGTCATTTTTTCCAAAAATTATTCAGTTAATAAAATAACAATGTTCTAAATAAACTTTGTAATTCCTCTGAAATGGACAGCAGAATGGCTTTTATACATTTTTGTTGATGAAATGTACGTGCGTCGTCTGATTATGGTTAATGCGTGCATTTCATCAGCATTTTAAGAAAAATAGACAATTTCTAAAAAAAAATTATAAATAGGCAAAAAAAATAATAAAATTAATAAAAAAGGTAATAAACAAGTAATAAAAGCAAAGTATAATAAATTAAACAATCTTCTTAAAAATTGTTGAAAAGTAGCCAATATTCAGTTTAGCAATAGTGTTAGCAATTTTCTCGGATATAATTTTAATCCGAGAAAAAAATTACCTTGTGCGTCACTTCCTGCCAAAGAATTTCACTAATGAATTTAATGATGTTTAATTCTCAAAAGACATAGCTAGGAAGGAGCATTCTCCTGAATGTGGGATTACCCCCCTACCAAATGGCATTATATGGATGCTTGTAGGGTACTGTATTGAATTGAATGTATTTTTATTTTATTAATTGAAATACCTTTTGAAAAGGGACGACTACATGGCCTAGCTATTAAAATTCTATAAAATCTGATATTTTTTTATGTATTTTTTGTTGTTTGGTTAGAAAGAGTCACGGTCTTTAATGGTCTATTAACATTACCCCAACGCACCCTTAAGTAGATTAAAACTGTTAAGGCCTAATAATGCATGCGTTAAGGAAATTGTTACCATTCTTTATTATCTCACACCTGTTTTAAAATAAAAAATAATCTTTTATATACACGACAGAATAAAATGATTATTGTTTTGAAAAGATTGGGAATACAAATTCTGTTGGAATTTAAATGGTTTTAGTTTTTATTTCATGGGCATAAATGAAAGATTTGAATCTTCCATGAATTTAGTAATGATGAGCCGATCTCTGTGGCTATTTGTGACATCCAGTTTTAACTTTGATAGCTTAAAAACAAATAACTTTCTAAATACTTGTTATAAGTTTTAATATGGAGCCCTAAACTTACCGTAACATCACAATTGGCAATCAAGCACTGCAGAAATAAGCTTGATCTAAATAGATATTAATAATTAAGTGTTGAAAACACCGGATAGCAAATTAGAAATCTAGAGATGGCATTTGTGTTGAAAACTAATGTTGAGAACACTGCAGTGCTGAGAACACTACTGCTGCTGACAAAATAATGTTTCTTAATTGGAATTTTTTTTTCTATTTAAATGAATTTGGCCAGGTTTTTAAAATCAATCATCTTTGAAATAATTGAATTGTGAAAACTAAATTCTTTGCAATAAAAAATGTGTGCCACTTTAAAAGTTTAAAAGTCAATGATTGAATTGAAGAATTTTCGGAATCATGGTTTTAGCTGGACTCAGAGTTTACATTCATTAATTTCGATTTGCCAGAATTTTATGCTATAAAATAGGCCTATTTTTAGCAATGGTATAATTATGGAAGCTCAAGCAATAAGGTTTCGATCTACATGAATAATTTAAATATCTTTGTGTATTTCTTTTTCAATTCTTAAAGCCTAGTTCCCATAGGATGCAGTTTCGTTCGTGCATCTGCATCTGCATCTGCAGTTGCAGTGAGACGTGCATCTAGAGAAAAATGTGGAAAACGTACCTGCAGCTGTATGTATGCATTCCCATATGACTATAGAACGTACAGACCTTCATCCGCCATTATTCATTTTAGAACAATGCTACCCAATCTCTACACCCAACACCTGTTCCCTCAATGACTGTCCTTTCTAGGGATTTTTTTCATGGTTGTGGGGCTTTCCCTACTTTGCATCTGGGCACACTGTCGTTAACGTACGTCCACGATGCATGAAGTTGGTCTGGTTCAACTTCATCCATCGTGCATACCGAAGCATGTTCCCAGGTGCATCGTGCAGCCACGTCAATTTTGGTTCCCATGTAAACGTACGTACAAGCTCGTCGATGCAGGTGGAAGTAGCATCAGATGCATGAAATTTTTGCTATGGGAATTAGGCTTTAATCTATTAAATGAAATGTACACCCCTAAAGAAGTACAGCAATTTATGATTGTCTAAATCTAGTATATTATCTTAATTTGAAATTTTTTTAGGTGCACATTATGTTGTAGTATGAAAACAGTGTACCAATTTCACTGGTTAACGAACTCGACGTCCTAACACCTTTAAAATCAGATTTTGAAAAAGTTAATTTGTTCTCAAGTTTAACAGCTTCACAGACGGACAGACAGACAGGCACGGCATTTCCATAAAAAAGTTTCACCCTTTAAGAAATTCATTAATGTAAATACTTCACAAATTCTGTAATCCAAGAAAGTTATAATATAGACCTATTCTAAGGATGGATGGTCATTAAATTAAACAATTAGCAATGTTGAAGAAGTATTGGTATTATTTTAAATTGTTTATTAATTAATTAATTAATTAAAGAATAGATGTGGTTTTCATAACTGAAACAACATTTTTGGTTTAAATTTCTCAAATAGTGACTACTGGGTTTATTGTACAATTTCATTTTGTAAAAAAAAAGTATGAAATTTTCAAAAGTATGTTATGTTTTTCATTTATCCTTCTTTTGTGCTTGTGTAAAATAGGACTGTTGATTTTTTTTCTTGCAGCTAGTATTAGATTTGTTTATAATGTTGGAAATAGAAAATTGCGTCCAAGTGAAGTGATAATAGACTGGAGACTGGAATAGACTGGTTTGTTGACAACTTTGTTTTCATGTTTTTTTTATTTTTCTTCACAGTGCTCAAAGTCATACTACTTTAATTGTTATAAGATAGATATTCGATTGCAGAGAGTTACTACTGGTGAGAGCATGTACGCAGAAGTGCGTAAATTTATATAATTGGGTTAATAAATGGATGCTCACAAAATTAAAACTTCAACTCATGGGGAAATCAATTTCGTTTTAAACATTCACTTACCAACTGAGATTTTAGTGTAGGCCTATATTGCTTTATGTAGGTAGTTTCCCATAATGAAATAATACTGTACTTCATATCTAAAAATTTAAGGAAAAATTACAAGATTATTCAAAGGTAAGTGCAGCCACCGGGTATTCATCATTTGTTGCTCGATATTCAGGCTTATTACAGTTTATTATCAGTTAATTTTTAAAATGATTTACTACAAAGTCTATGCAAAAGGAAAAATTTTTAGTCATGTGTAAGTGAATCCAGATGTTATCCTATCCAAATGTTGGAAAATGTTGGACATAATTAAGAGTAGTTGTTTTGTTTTGCTTATACTCTGCTAAATGGAAAAAAATTTTATGTATCCCTCAATAGAAGTCTCAACTTTGTATACATAATTATTTTACTAAACTTATATATTAACATCAGGCTATTTCATCTAAAATTTATAGGAAAAAAAACAACATAAGTACAATTGATTATTCAGCTTTTAATAGAATTTATTAGAGCTCAATACAATACAAAATTAATTTAGCTTGCTAATTCGAAATTCTCATACAAAAATTACTGACCCAGTGAAAATAATTCTGTTAAAAACCATGAACCTATTAATATTAGGCCTATTTTCAATGAAATATTTAAGGGTGGACTGGAAAATTTATATCAACATTTATAAAATTTTAATGGTAAGGACTTACATTCATCGATCCATCTTGTAAAAAGATTGTAATTTATAAAATAAAATATAAAACACATAGGAATTATATTTTACTCATTATCCCCTATTGCTAACATTTTTTTTTATAAATCGTCCATTGTTCTTAGGGAAAAAAAAGGGCGAGCGTGCATCGCTCATCAATCGAAATGTTCAATGTATAAAAAAACTATAATCGATGTTAAAATGTAGGCCCTAAAGACTTTCATCAGTTAAGACATTATGTCCTTTTAGTTAAATGGGACGATTCATAACTAATTTTTAATAATAGGCGGGCAAAGGATAAATCTCCATTTTTAAGGGTTTTATTTGTTATTTTATTAGATGCAATATTTTTTTTTTTTTGAAAATTCTATAATTTTTGGTATTTTTAAGTAGTTTAAAGGGGAAAGTAGAAAAAAGGTTTTTTTCTTTCAAGATTATACCTTAAAAAATACTACCAAAATTTCACAACCATTTAAACGTAGTTATTTAATAATAAATTAAAGAAGAAATAGGTAAGTACATGTTAATGACGTCGCCTACCCACACATCCACCAGCACGAGCACTTACGCCACCTGACGGCAGTATGTGGCACAAGTGTCTGAGAAGGATGTGTGGTATCAAGGTGGTATACAAGATAACACGAGTAATGAAGTAAAGTGAGCAGCTGTCAAAAGTAAGTTTGTCATATTATAATAAGCTAAAGTTTACCCCATCTTTATTTGGAAATTAGTTGAAACTACAATGATTTTATGCTATTGATTGTTTCGAGTTTCCAAAATATATGAACAGCGTACGAACACAAATCGAATTATCACTTTATTGAAGTAGGCCTAAGTTTGATATTGTCATTGTACGTACAGTAGCTGTTTGGTTGCCAAGGTGATATGGCAAATGACATGTAAACATATCCATGCAATTTATGAAAATAAATGCCATATTTGTTCCAAGGTGGGCTTAAAATGCACATGCCAGTGACATTTGGTTTGCCGGAGTGCATTGACGTCTATTTAGAAAAAGATTTTTTTACAGGACAATTAGGTATCTCTGGATAATGTAATATAAAGGTATGCATTTGTTGCTTTTTAATAGGTAAGATCCCTCTGGTAAGATGAATCAACGACCGACTACGAGTAGTCGACCCTTAACATCTGGAAAGCCGATTCCGGGCACATCTACAGGATTCAGTAGAATGCAGACTGCTGGTTCTGGTCCATTAACTGCGCGTCCCATGTCTAGGACCAATTGGGGACCTCTGCAAGGTCGCAATCTTAATTCCCCTATTACGGTGGCAGATCGACCCATGACTCAGCACGGATTGGGTGGACTTAAAACGGGAATTAAGTCCAGCCAGCGGGTTATACAAGATAAGACCTACTTCATGGGGCTTTTGAGGACGAAAATCAGCGAGTTGAACCAGGAGATCAATGGAATGGCCAGGGAAAGTGAAACGTTGATGCAGGGGCAAGCCACGTATCGATCCAATGATAAAAAGGCGGCCAACCTGGCCCTGGACATCAAGAAACTACAGGAGGAGTTGGGCGACTATAATATGCTGGCCGACAAACAAAGTACGGACACTGAAATTGAAGATGTAAAATGGGAATGTGAACATTTGCGACTCGAAAATGAGCAGCAGACCAGGGTGGTGGAGGATTTATATGCCGAACGAAGGGAGAAAGAGGAAATAATTGCTCAACTGGAAACTGAAATGAATGAGGTAATTAATTTCGTTATCGTTACAGGTGGGCAACACGATAAAGGTATCACTAATTAGAAATAGCCCCCACCCCAATGTTAGTTATTTCCTCACCCAGTTTTATAACGATATTTTGCTCTGAGGAATGATCTGGTGGTGATTTGTTGTTTAAGATGAATTTTTTATGCTAAATTTTATTTCTAAAATCTCTGTAGGGGGATCCAATACCCACATCACCCCCATAGTTAGGTCACTATGTCCATTCACCCACCCCCTTAGGCATGACATTATTTGCGAAAAGCACCATTAGTCTATTATTTCTATTATTCAAAAAGTGGTAAACTTCTCCAACCCACATTTCACAGTCTTTGCGATGAAATGTGGATCAATTTTCGTTTTCTGCATAGAGAAAGTACATGTATTCAATTCTGATAATTCCATTTTCTAGTTTAAATTAAATGTTACTTACATTGCTAGTCATTAAAACTAATAATAAACCATATTGTCTGTAAAAGCCACTAATTTTTAATTATCTATTTATATATACTCATGTATTTTGTTTTTACTCAAACTATCTTGCTTATTTAAATTGTGTTATCAGGAAAAAGTTTTGGCAGCAAATTTAATATCCAACATGAAACCTGAACTACGAGAGAAGCATTCCTCTCTAAACACACGCAGCACAGCTCTTCAGCAGCAAATCAACACAACACAGCTGGAAATGGACGGTTTGGAATCGACCAAATTAAAATTGGAGCACGAAATTGCAGCCTCCGATGTCAAGCAGGAGGCATTCAACTTATATGAAAAGATTCGGGAATTGGAAGCAAAACAAGAAGCTTTAATGGAAGAAGAGAGGCTGCGGGGCACTCCGGCACAAGAACGAGAAAAACTTCTCAAACAGGCGAGATTATTCAGCATAGTACTATTTAAGACATTAATCTACCAGACAGGTAGAGGTATTTAGAAGCATGTGGGTTTATATTCAATTTAACACTTTCAGGTGAAGGAAGACAACCAAGAAATGTCCACCATGGAAAAACATATCAAAGAGCTCAAGGATCAAATTAGTAAAGCAACTGAGACAATCACACAACTGGAAGAGGTAATGAAAGCGAGAAAAAAGTTGTACGACACAGCATTCCCCATTTTAAATTGATCTAACCATGGGTATATAATCGAAAATTACTTTGCAGGATCTAGAAGCAACTCAAAGTGAGAAAAATCAGCAATATTTAGAATTAAGAAAACGAGAAGAAATGATGGATCAATTTCTGAATGGTTTCGATGAGAGTCAAACAACGGACATTGACCGAAAAGCTACATTGGAGCGAAGCATTGTTGAATTATTGGAAAAGACAAGTTTCGATGTTGAACAGTGTTATCAATTACCAACAATGCTCGATTTGCACAATTTGAAGGATGACCTCGTGTAAGTATGACTTAATAAATAAAAAAATAATGGTAGGATGTGTCAAGCCATGGCCAATAGTTTTTACGTGAATACATCATCAGCCCTGTTGATTTGGAACTTTAACTAACGGCACTAAGGCAACTGGATTTCATGATGGGATTCTGTGACGGTCGAGTTTGCGAACACGATACCAAACCTAAACGTATTCACTTAAAAAGTGTTGGTTAAATTTGATTACGGGGGTTTTTTTTAACACGAAGATTAATAAAGTTTGAATATGACTAATTTCATGGAATTTTTAATCATTAGTTTGAAGGAAAATGATCTTGAAAAATCAAAATCGACTAAAAAGGGACTTCTTCATCAACAACAAGGGCTTAAGGCCAATCTACAAAAGGTATGCATTTTTTCAAATTAGCTTTTAACCACTTGCAAATACTTTTACTGAATGCATTTTAATTAGATATTACCTGTTTTTATCAAATGTTCTAAATTTGATTTTTTTAGATGGGCATGTTGGAGAATAAGATGAAATCCGAACTCACCTCGCTGAAGGAAAAGATTGAGACGATGAAACAGGAACTCGTTACTTTTGAAAACATAGACGATTTGCGGCTTAATTCGCAGACCAAAGAGACGGAGTTGAATGAAAAACACCAACAATTGCTATCTCAGACAGAAATAATCAACTCAACAGTATCTAAGCTGCAGGCCGAGCATGACACTCTTAAGGTGAGGCTATTATTTTTCTCAGAAAGTTGTTTATAATTTAGTTTAAACTGAATTGCCAGTGTTATGAAATGCGCAATATTTTTTTTCTTTGCTATTATTTTTATCTTGATCAGAAAAAGCTTCAGGAAAATGAAGCTCACATTCAGTTGGAGAATTTGGAAAAGAAATGGAAGCATCTGGAGCAAAACAATTTCATGATGAAGGAGTTTATCGCCAGCAAAAATGGACAGTCAAATTATAAGCCTATAGCAAAGGACATCGAGAAGCAGCTCGCAGAATACAATTCCTTGATTCAGGCTAGACTGTCAAAACGGTAATTTATATGTTTATTAATGTTGATAACACGAGTATTTATTGAAACCTATATTTACGTATGATGGATTCTATCCAATAATTGGGCATTAACTTACTATCGTAAGATGAGCTCACATTCTTTGAGAAATGCACTAGAGACAATCACACTAGCAATAAAAAATCCCACTTCTACACTTGAACTAACAAGGAAACATACCCAAAATGAGCACGCAGATCTTAATGAAATTAATATACTCGTATATGATAGAGGGGGACCAAGGTAACTACTTAATAAACTATATTTTTATCTGCCAACATCCATAATGGGTGACTCCAGAAAAAGTTGGCCATTTCTCATTTTCACTTCTGCAATCTATGGGAATTTTCATGAAAAAATTGGTGTTTCAAAGGTGGGATCGAGTCCTACATTTTTTTGGAACGTAAAATGTGGTCGACTATGGATTTAAATGGTGTATGAGTAGAGTATGGTTTGTTTGCATCACAATTAGCATACCCATGCAAAAAGAGTGCAGAATTCTGCAGAAAAAGGTAATGTGTACAAGAGGCTGAAGAATTTTCTTCAGTAGTAGTATTGTTGTATGCACAATTGTTTGGAATATTTTCTGCAGGAAACTGTATACAGAATAAACTTAAAATTCTGTAGACAAATTTTTCTTTAGAATATTTTACGAGATATGTTTTTTTTTTCTACTGAATGATGCAAACACTGTTTTTACGTATGTGCACGTCGTGATGTAAGCAACCCATACTCTATTCATTTACTTATTCATGTACTGAACCATTTATTACTGTATACAGTATGCAACCCTTGTACAAGTACACTCGTAACACAGAGGGTTGCACTGAAAAGATGATTGCGGTACGTGATGCACTTACAGCAACTTCATTGGCTTTAAGGAAGCTTACTTGTACTGCACAGAAATAAGTCCCTTGGCAGCCAAATTGTTTACTTTATTACTATGTAACTCCCACGATAAATGTTCTGATATTTAATTAAAAATCGTTAAAATTTATGAAAAACAATCATTGTAAAATGTCCGCGTGTATAATCTTTTTGTATTTTAATGGCTGAATACACAAAGTATTGCATGAACTATGACGGAATACTATCGTATCTAAAACTTTATTTTGGTTATGAACTACCATCACCCCTAAAAATCAAGTGTATATATTTTCTATCCATGAAGGTTGAAATTATATAGAAATCAATCGTAATACCTATTTCAAAACAAGAGGTGTGTGCTGCTATTCGAAACACCCTAGTTTTATATGATATTTATTATTTTTCAACGCATATTGAACTTCAAATTTATTTAACCTTGCTCAGAATCCTGACCAAACTTTTGACTTTAGTTTCAATTATTTTCCTGACGGCTGTCATCGGGGTCGCCCGTCCGATAGAGTAACCCCTGTACAGCCGTATATGTCTAATATTACTTTTCAGAAAATTTCATGATACACCCATTTATACAAAACACCAATATTTTCATGTGAATTCCCATAGGAAAATTTCAAAAGTGAAAATTGAATAGGGTCAAATGGTCAAACGTTTCTTGGGACACCAGTTATTGGTGTTGTCAGATAAAATTAACTTAACAAGTCAGCTCGGCCTCCTCTATTACATATATTAATTCCAACAAGATCTGCAACCTATTTTGGGTATTTTCCCTCGTAAGACCTTAATTAATTTCCTTTGATTTTATTAGTTTTTTTCTAACCAGTTACATAAAATGATCTCGATCATAAACATAATTAATTTCACCATTTTAGAAATAATAAGTTAGTCTTTTATGCTCTCAATAATTCGTTTCTGAAAGAGGAAGATTTTTTTATGATATTAACAGCCATATTCACCAGCCAGGAATAAATTTAAGCTCATGGTTATGCGTTTGGAAATACATTATTTAACCTTAAGTTTAAAGATAACTAAGGTTGGTGAATACGGCTGTTAGTCTTGGGATTATTTTAATGTAAATGATTGTATTAAGAGATTAAAATGCCAGATAAATTCTATTTTAAAGATTATATTTTTCTTTTGCACCTATTTCCTATACCTATTTCCGGCAAGTTTAGAATAATTAAATGTTAACAATTGTTTAAGATGCAATTTAATAGACAGTATTCCAAATACATCAATTGGCATTCAACTTGCTATGCAGTATTTCAGTGATAGAAATTGAATACTGATTTATACTTGTTATTGCCCTTGAATTCTGAATGCTTTCCATAAGGGCTAAACTATGTATTGATGCCTGTTGCCTTTTAAAGTTTGCACAAAGTATTAGCCTGAAGTATTCTTTGAGCTTCCCTGATTCCAGATATGAATGCTCCATGGACAGTTGAGTAATATCTGGTATGAGTGGCTTCACCGGCAAACAGAAGAGTGGGCTTGGACGCCGAGGGCAGCGGCTGGGCTAAGGTGTTGATTTCGGGCAAGCCAGATTTTGGAGTGGCATAGGAATAAGATCCCAGAGCTAGAGGATCCTTGCGCCAGGTTGTACGTATGATCCGGCTGGGGCTGGGGATGGTAGCATTTCCTGTGCATCGCTGTAGCAACTTGGTGCAAGTAGCCGCAACTGCATTGGCCGGCACCGTCTCCATGATTTCGGAGCCACGGCCGGCAATCCAGGCGGCCAGGACGTTAGGGTTACCATAGACCTCCTCAAAGCCGTAGATGGCTTTTTCCCAGCCGTTGGCATCATTCAAATCCTCATCGCTCCATGCCAAGCCCATGTATCCCAATGTACCCGTGGCCCAGAATGGTTCTCGAAACTCCAAGAAAATCTTGTTGGTGCAACCGAAGCCTATCCTCTCGATGGCGTCCACTTTGGAACTTGGCAACGTAGGACTGAATAAGCTCTGGTGGTGCTTTTTAAGGTAGCCAAGTGAAACCGTTACAATGACATGGCTGGCTTGCCAAAAAGAGCCATCGCTACACGTCACCGTTACATTGCCTCCTAAAAAAACAATACAATTATTGAAGTATCACGAAAAAGCAGGGTTCATATTCACAAGGGGCCCCTATCATAAAGCAGTTTTAGGTGTGCATGGTTGAGTAATCTCAAGATATGGAATTTGTGTTTACATATTGTGCTCTACTTGGTTATGTTGGCTAAATGCATGGTTTCGAGAGAACAGGTCTTTATTTCTATGGTCGACTGCTTTGAATGTTGTTTTCGTGGTTGTCCACGGTCACTTCAGGCAAATGCCGGGGTAGTACAGCTCAACATCGGCCACGTCTGCATTCATTTCATCTTATTATGCAATACTCTCCTTCAACTCATTCTCTCCACTAGTCCTGAAGACTAGACTATCCTAACAGCAGTTGGGTGTTTAATGTCGCCTTAGTTGAACTGCCCCTTTAATTTTATATTAAAGGGAACTGCACCATCATAAAGTTTTTATTTTACAAACGGTATAGCACATAAAAAGTACAAAGCCAAATTTGTCGGGAAAAGTCAAGGATTCCAATTAAAGAGCATAGAGAATTCAATATGAACCCTGTAAAACGTTTTTTGGAATTGGTTATGTTGACCTACCGTTTGTTTCATCGGTCCAGGCAATGTGACTGACTTTCCGGTTTAATTGAATGCAGTTTGTTGGCAAATCATCTGCAACCGACTGCAGAATATTGGAGATACCCATTGGAACGATGACGTCCCCACCAGGGATTTCTTGGAATGTCCCGTATTGCTTGAGTGAGAGCTTGTTCAGGTCATCACTCACATGAAAGCGTAGATAGCTGAGCATGGCATTGAAGATGCAGTGGACATCATGGCGCTCCTCAGGCTCAAATTCTTGCAACTTGGAGTTTAGCTCCTTGTGCAAAAAGTTATGCAGGGTGGCCTCTTCACCTACGGAGGGTGTCGATGTGAAGAAAACTGCATAAGCTGCCCGCTCTGCTTCAAAAAATTTATCTACGGCTCTGTGGCCACGTTCCAAGTCTACTATAGTGCCATCCGACTTGGCGAAACAACAGTTATGAAATCGTTCGAGAATAGGGGTTGTGCCATCTTTTCCGATAAAACCGCGCTGGATAGCCTGTGTGAAAAGTGGGTTGGCAATGGATCCACCATGAATCCAATTTGCACCAAGCTCAATGATGTTTCTGGCATAAGGACCGAACTGGACAGTGTGCACACGTCCTCCAATCCTAGAAAAATAGAAGCTCATTAAAAAAAATGAATCTGCAGTAATTGTGCTCCGGATTGCAATTCTACATTGCAATCAAAACTGCGGTGAGAAATGCACACGTACTGTCGAATTTTAAAAATTTCATTAAACAATAGTAATAAATTAACAAGAGTTTAATAAATTGCATTCCACTGCATTCTAGAAAATAAAATGCCTATTTATTTTTTATTTTTTTTTTCGGAATGCAATTTTTTTGCACATTTGCTTCATAAAACTTCCAGAACTGAACGGCCCAACTATATCTTTATTGCAGCTTTTACTGTAGTGTGAACTGTAATCGGGAGCCAGATAGCTGCAGAATTTTTTTCACTTGAGTGGATTGTAGTCAGATAAATACAGTGCAGTTGCACAGATCTGAAGCACCTTGTAATCCTAACTGCCTCTTTGAGTGAATCGAGCTAAAAAGTTGTATATTTGAACCACGGTTAAAAAAAATCTCTTAGATTTCTTAGAAATCAGTTTTTAAGTACACGCAAATGAGCATCATAATCTATATGTGATGACATATTGTACAAATACGTGTATACTTTGTACATATACCTACTGTATAAAATACTTTTATTATGAAAACTCTAATCCAAACTTTTCACAAATCTAAACCAGCTCTGAAACTATATAGTTTGCAATATGGTAGCGCAACTGTGCTGTATTTTGACAGTATTTCGTAAGTAGGTACCGTATGACAAATGCTTACCTGTCATTTGCTTCTAAAATAGTGACATCGGTTATTCCATTCTTATTCAAAAATTGTGCCGCTCCTAAGCCAGCAGCTCCTGCCCCTATAATAACCACCTTACTTCTGTGTAACATGCTTTCATTTTCTCTTGTTTGCATCTTTTTCTGAAGGAAATATTAAAAATATTTTTAAGCATGTAGTGCTTAGACAAATATAGAATTTAAATAGAGAACAACAAAAATTATTACATTTCCGAAAGAATTTTATGAACTTTAATCCTTTGCTGTAATAACCTTTTTTGAAAATATCAGTATTAACATCACATATACCCTCATTTATTTCAAAAGAACATTTTTTGCCATATTTTTTCAAAAAAAAAGTTTTAAATTAGCATATTACTTCACCAACCCCGATCTCTGTATTCAGATTTCTAAAGAGGATACTACTGCAAATTTAAATTAAAATTTTAAAACGTTTAAATATTTCTTACCTATTTTTACGACAGAAAAACGCGTTATTCAGTTAGCTTAAGCTGGAAATTGTAGAAATTAATTTCGTTAGCAGATTTAACCCGATACAAATTAAAGGGTAATAATTTTAACCTTCACTTATCATTGTATTTTATTAATGATGCTTGAGCAATGAACTGTTTTCTGTCACTCAGTTTGACTGGTGATTCAATCACAAACATATCAATCATTAATAAGTGTAATGATTTAGCTGTTATTATCATCTCTCTCTCTCTTAACCATTACACTTACTGCAAATGGGGGAGAATATCAACTACATTAGTAGTTAAGGCAATTATATTTCAATTTACTGGGATTAGTAGTAGTACCACTAAAGTCAGCCAGGACCACCTACCCTCCTTCCTCTTCACAAGAAAGACATATGAGCCGAAAAAGGATCGTAGTCCGATACGGGAGTAACACAAAAAAATAAAAATAATAAGAAGTAAATAGATAAAATAGACCTGTATGTATTGCATTACAACAACTATCCGATGTTTCAACTAAGGGTTAGTTTAAATGGGATATGCAAGTCTGGTGAAGCAAAAATTAAGATGCATCGTGTATTTTATTTGGCTTTGTTTTATTATGGGAAGCAATAATTTAAAAAAAAAATATATTTTTTAAGTATGTACCCTGCTTCAGCCTATGAAAAACGAAATCTTAGAAAAATAAGACAATATCCCACCAAAAACTAGAGAGTATGCAGGCCTGAGGATTAATAAACACAAACTTATGGCATACTTAAAAAAAACTTAAATTGCTTTAATAAAGTTCTTATACACGTTTTCTTCAATTTTTCTTCAATTATTCTACAGGTTATCGTGATGAATTTTAGCTTGTAAGGCTTGATAATGCCGTGTATTCTACCATGCCAAAACGTAGCATAATAAAATTTAAATTTTTCAACTGGATTCAGTGCCTTTATTGCATAAAACTGCCAAAACTTTGAATTTTATGCAGTCATTATTTTTTGTTGGGATGGCAGTCTTTGGATTTTCAACACTATTACGACTTAAAATGATCAAGATAAATAGGATATTCTTGATCTGGGACATATTTTCGTTACAATTCAGCATGAGCATAGCTGGGGCAATGGGTGAGGGTCTGGGACCATGCCCAACAAAGTGGTGCCCAATTGGTGTCAGCTGTGCATGGCCGTTTCAAATTTTATTAATTGAAATAGCCAAACTTTTACAGACAATGCTCAATGTAGTAGGAAATTTCAAATAAAATCAGCTTACCAGTAACTCCTTAAATATAGTTTTCATGCAAAAAATAACATAATGCTAATTAAAATCATGCATAGAAATTATCTTTAAGGAGGGGTTTGAGTATATATGTAGCTATAAAGTTAATCGCCCTAGAGATTTTAGCCATTTAAATCAAGAATTATTTTCAAACCAAGACATAAAAATAAATACATAGAAACTACCGAAATTTATAGAATTTTAAAAGCTATAGGCACAAAGGTTTTTCATTTTTTTTTTTTTTTTTTTTTTTTTTTTTTTATAAAAAAAAATTCCAATTTATAAAATAACAAATAAAAACGAAAAACAATGATATTTTAAACATTGTCCATCCATCTTTAACAATTTTTTTTATAAATCGTCCATTTTTCGTAAGATATAAGAAGATTCTTTTTCAGCCTATCTTTAAAAATTTGTTAAAATCTATCATTTGTCTTAGGAAAAAATGACGACGGTATGTTTTAACTGATGAAATACTCTAAATTTTAGCATTATTTATATGTATTTATAAATTTTGGTTGATAAAATGGTCGCAGCCCAAATATTTCAATTGCGTGCATTTCAATTGCATCGAAAACATTTACAACATATACGGGTATATA
>JAQFYV010000076.1:0-15473 GCA_034695065.1 Choneiulus palmatus | reverse complement strand
ATTTTTTTATTATTATTTTTATTTGTTTTTACACAAAATAGACGGAATATAGTTGTCAAAATTTGGGGAATTGCATGTTTTAGTATCCTCTTTTAAATACATGTTGCTTTTGTTGAGGGTACCATTCCCCTTTAAGTAAATATTTACTGTGATCCGCTGCACAAAATATTTAAGGAAAATTTTGCAAAAATCACACATTTTTCGTAAAATGTGCCAATCTATGTTTAAATTAGAAAGTACAATGAGCATGTATTTGGTATTGGCTTCCCATATTTATGGCCATGGTTATGCTAATATTAAAGAATCTGTAAATGCAAGATGGCGGCCATACACCCTCTTCCCCCTACACCCCACCCCCAAAAATATTTATGATAGATACTTTTTTAGGAATGGGTTGGCAAACAAGAAAAGTTGAAAAATGAAGAAATAGATATCACATTCAGTTATTGGGATGGATCCGGCCATCGCAGGTCGGTGAGAATGAAGAAAGGCAACAGCATTCACCAGTTTTTACAGGTACAATTTCTTACTTTGATTTTCCCTCATAAAATGCGTGTTCATCCCATAATCAGAGAGGTTACCCAAGAAAATGAAACAGAAGTAGAATTAAAGATCAAAGTATACATACCGATACATCTTTCAGAGGTGCCTGGAAATGCTGCGTAAGGAGTTCAACGAGTTGCGAGCTGTTACCGCCGATCAGTTGATGTACGTCAAAGAGGATCTCATTATTCCGCACCATTATACATTTTACGACTTCATCGTGACAAAAGCGCGTGGCAAAAGTGGGCCACTTTTTAGTTTTGACGTCCACGATGATATTAGACTGGTGAGCGACGCCACCGTGGAAAAAGATGAGTCCCATGCCGGAAAAGTTCTTCTTCGTAGTTGGTACGAACGAAATAAGCACATATTTCCTGCCAGCCGATGGGAACCCTACGACCCTGAAAGGAATTATGATAAATACACAATTTCAGACAAATGTAAAAGGTAAAATTGAAGTGAATATTTTGAACTGAACTAACTTTGTCCTTCTTTTAATTGTAAATTCATATTTTTTAATATTTTATAGCAAATGATGTAGTACTTGCCACATCAGAATGTAAAGAAATTTGTTTGAAGTGAAAAATTAGTCTTGCATTTATGTTGTAAATTGCAGATAACATCTTTGAATATTTGTTAATAAAGATACAATTTTATATATAAAATTTGATTTCAAATGTTGATATTTCATGCGTCATATACATAGAATATTGGAATAATTTAGCGACTTTTGCAGCAGTATAATAATTTTCTAAGCTAATTTTCTATCCTAATTACATTCATTATTTTTTTTTCTGAGAACAAAACCCATTTATTAATATAATTAATGATAACTCATTCAAAATGTAAGAAAATTATTGATTAAGTTTGATTTGTGGATGTAGTAGAATTAGCAGCATTTGCTTGGAAACACTGTTGAAAAACCACCAAAACCAACAGCAGGATAGCCAACCTTGGGAATTGAACCCAGGTCTCCAAAATTCAAGGCAAGTGGATTTTACCACTCTACTAACCGATCTCTGTCCACTTTAATTTGAGATGCATTGAAATCTTATGACATTCCTTGAAATAAGCATAAAATGGAAAATGATAATGGACAATATAGGAAATATTGTTCAAAATAGTTTTTATCCATTTTTAAGTTTTTTTGTTAAGTCTTTTTAAGGTTTATTGGAGTTTAATTTTATTTTTTTCGTTTTTCTTTTCGGAAGTGTTAAGTTTTGCTTTTGGGTCTGATTTGTTGTTGAAATTAAATTGTTGGCACTTTTTTAAACATAACATGGATATAGACAGGTTTAGCATACAACCATCTACTTTTAGTAAACAGTAAACAGGTTAGTAAGTTTCGGGAGATTTGCTAATACAATAGAAATTTGCATTAGCAATTTTAAGTAACTTAACTTAACTTAAATTTGAATCCATAATATTTCAGCAAGACTAGCCCAGCCCTGCAAAATAATAAAACAAATTAGTTCAATTTGCCAGAGCAGTTTCTTACATGGGCTTCATGCACAATCACAACACGTGAAATAACATCCCTGTAGACCGTGGGTATAACTTTTAACGAAGTTCTTGCAATACAAATGCAAGAACTTCAAATACTGCAATAAATTTTGAAAGAAAATAAAGAACAATGCAAGAGAAATTATTTAATTTGAAAAGAAATTAAGACAGGTTTTCTGCTATATACATAAGCATATACAATACAGGCATCATACGTAGCATTTTTTTGCATCCATAACACATGATTTCACCTAAAAATGATTTTGCAGTCTGTTGGGAGCAAAAATATTGCATTGACATTGTATCGAGAAAGACACAAAGTATCATCGCTTACAACACGATCGTTTAGGATGCCCAACAAACCAGAACTGCTGCCCCAACTTACCAAATAAAAAAGGTTTGGTGGAGTGAACATATAAAGATGGCAATGGTGCTTAAAAATGGCAAATCATCGATTCGATCGCAGGAAAAAATAATAATAACAATATTGGGGTACAGTGAATTGACCGTACAGACATTTCTGAGAAGAATTGTTATTACAAACGTGTAACATAATGTCACAGCTGAAGGAAATAAAAGGAATGATTAAATAACTGCAACAAGCAAATTGTTAGTGAGTGACAAGACTATACAAGTTTCTAAGACCGCAGAGGGGTCTCGACCAGTGTTTAATCTATTTTCAAAGAAATTCAAGCATTATAAGCAGCACCCCTGGTACCGTACATTGTATGGAACGTAGACCAGCAAGCATTCATTTAGTTTCGATTTCTTTTTTACCACAGTATATATATATTTATATACAGACTTGACTAGACCAAGTCTGGCATAAGATCGTTCCCACATGTGACCATGACTTGGTAATATTTGAAGACCCACTTCTCCCCCTTTTCTCGTTTCACAAAAAAAATAACCATGTTACCATTTCAGAAGCATAAGGGGAGAAAGAACCGCAGAAAATGGAACCGTTACAAAATTCCCAAATATCTGTAACTTAACGTTACACTGTACATTATAGCACAACTCTTAGCAATCTCACTGGTATCACAAGTACACGCGTCATTCATTAGATTAATCACTCGCGAGGAAAATTGCTCAGTAAAAACTTCAGTTACACATCAGCATTAGTATAAAAAACGTCCATTTTTTTAAATTGACCTGATATCCGATGCGCGCAACATTGAAAAATGGTTTATGACAAACCCGAAAAGAACAAAAGAAAAAGAAAAAAAATGGTGAGAGATGTGTTAAGATAGTTAAAAGTCTGCTAACATAAACATGTTATATTAAAAATGCACACAAACATTAACTCAGGACTAAAGGAATGCATGTTTTGTCAATTATTGAAAAATGAATGTTAGGACTGCGAGATGAAAGAAATGTACTTCCAGGCATAGAGGATGATTCTGACGTGCGAAAGGGACAAATTATTAATGAAAATGGTTTAAAAATAAAACAAAAAGCTAACTTCCGGGAAAGCAGGGAGAAAAAAACAAAAGAAAAACAAGAAAAGCAGCAAAAATAATTTTTTTTGCAGAATTGCACGGATATTCCCGAAAGATTTGGTCATAAAAAGCAAGCAGGTTCTAAGTTGGTCGTTTGCCAGAAACGAAAAACAAAACCAGGAAACACATAATTGCAAATAAATAAATATCAATAATCTGGCTAAACGCAAAAGAAAAAAAAAATGAATGAATGATTTAGTAAGTGGCAATTTTTTTTTTGCATTTTTCTCTCTTTTGTATGCTGGCAAAATCAAATGTGCATTTTTAGTACATAAAATGTATTGAGGTGATATTAAAGATGAGTTCATGTTGAATATTTGTTAAATATGTTCACCAGCTACACAGAAATGCAAATCTACCAAATGCACTTTCGATAGCAATTCATTAATATGGAAATAAATAAAATATGTTTACAAACTATACAAAATATGCTTCGTTAATTTGGGTATATTATGTAACCATGCAAGTAACATCACGAATATTAATCGGTGTGGTAAAAGAAGATTCAACACAAAATTATCTTGATCTCAAATATATTGGAATTTAACTGTCTTCCAATAAATATAACCTCTTAATTATTTCCAGTCACCGTTTCTGTATTTACAAATTGTTAATTTTAATGAAAGTGAAAATGTCCAAATAATGAAATTAGGAAGAAATTATGGAAAGCAAGACAGAAAAAAAGTAATTGATAATTAAATTTATACGAAACTTAGAAATTTAAAAACGGGTAAATGCCCAGATGATCAAACTGCATTTTAAAAATGGCAAAGTTGCACCACAATTTTGAACTGTAAATTTACCAGTGTTGTTAGTTGTAAATACTAAACGGTGAGCTGAAATTGGTCAATTTTTGAACAAATGTTTACGAAATTCAATTTATAACTAATAAATTGCTATGTCCATTTCAAACATGATTTTAGGATATCGGTAAGCCGAAAGATGAGCGCAAATCTTCTAAAAAATGGTGAGCAAAATCCGAAAACACGAAATACCGTAAAAAAAAAAAAAAGACGGCAAATGAGCAATTTTGCTAGCTATTGTATTATACGCGATTTACACGGATTGTATCAAAGTGTGAACATAAACCTGACCACAAATACATTTTGCAAAAATGCCTCGTACTATTCCATGCATCATATATAGATTACACCACTGCCCATGTAAATTTTTCTTTCAAAGAAAAACATTTCTGCAAACTATATTTGATAAAGCAGTATCACAAAATCCACTGACATACGAACGAGCTTCGTATGTGTTGGATTTAATATATTTTAAATTATATGCACAAATCAATTGCAGAGAAGTATACACGTGGCTTGGTTTTCAATTTATCGCAGCAACAATAATGATAATAATAATAAATAACTACGTTTGAATAGTCCTTGTATTTTCACCGTTCAACATTCAAACTCCAATTTCTAACATGCATAATAAGAATAAAAAGATATATTTTATCAACAGTTGAGATTAGTGAGCTGCTGCACAAAACTGAGGCTATACAATATATTTATAAATTGCTTTACTGCCTACGCTAAGTGGCAACAATTTCGGCAGGAAAGTACGAATTGTAAGAGGCATTTCTGCATGCAAATAAACATACGAATTACATCACACCCTGCCATACATAATAATAATAATTGTATCGAAGACAAAAAATCATTAATTTACCCTGCTCAATATTTGTCACCTGTATCTTTCTCCAAGTTTTACAAATGTATAACTAGACAATTTGCATCCTAACTACAAAAGTGTACACCCCACGATCAAATTGCTCTATTAAACCAACAAACTTCAATCAATAGGTTGCCCTGAGCAGCGGATGAGGAATTACAAGTAACTATTCCTAAAAAAATGCTTGAGCTATCCAAAAAGTTTGAAATGATGAGGAAGTGAGGGAGTACCCATACTGAGTTAGGATTAGAAAAGTTGAGAATGGCTAGCACTCGTGAGGAACCGTATTTCCTTAAAAATTAAGGACTTTTTTCGAGAAACATACTCTGTTAGTCCGGTGCTAGATTTCCCACGTGACACTTAAAAAAAACCACATCATAGCTCAAGCACTTCACATTAAGTGCTAGGACAACAGGTGTACGAAACTAACAGTTCAAATCAACGCGACTAACCACTGCTAAAAGTGTCTTCCCAGCACGCTTCAACAAAAGATAACAACAGTGCGAGAAAATAGCAAAAAGAAAAAAGAAAAAATATGAGCATCTTAACAACTTATCCACGGCTTCCCTTGAGCTACTAGTCTTAGTTTTTCGCTTTTGATCAAGTACAGAAGTGTTTGAAGCTCGGGATATACATTTATCCCACCCCTTTTAACCCGAATGATGTCTATTAAATACAGCATGGCAAAAACCACCACGTTGCGAACACTTTTTATGATGCTTATCACCATCGCACTAATGGGATATAATTCTTTTTTATCAATGAATGAAGGCATCTTTGGCTTTCCACTGTGTGTATGTGTGCATGCAAAATCTCGAGACTAAATTGACTGAATCACCGATTCAGTCAAGTAGCCAGTCACCGATTAATAATTTAATATCACACGAATCTGCAACAAGCCGGCGCGCATTTACCCGAGGCCACTTATTTCAAAGCGAGCTAGGCTTTTCCGCATTCATAAAAAAAAGCAAACAAGCAGCGGGTATTGCCCGGCACACGCGTAAAAGGATTTATAATCTATCATCCAGCTTTAGAGTTCGAAATTTTGCCCGAATCCACCAACGTACGCTTTCGCATGGAAGCAATGTCGCTTGTCACAATTAATGGACTACACAACGCTAACCCTAGAATTGATATAAGGTTAACTTGCCGCAATGAATTCTTTTTCTACGCTATGTGAAACAATGAGTTACATTTTAAAAAGAGACACACTGCCAAAGCACGGTAAAAGCGCAACAAAGATGTGAGTTTGGGTACGACTGGAGACGGAACGTACAAATAGTGGGTACGCCGGAAAAAAATTAAAAACGACACCATTTTTGTGATGAAGCAAGCAGAAAAAATATATGTATGCATATATTTCCTTTGGGTTAAGTAAACCGAAATATGAATTTGGGATGCAAATGAACTCGCCAAAATAAATTTAAATAAGGAAAGAATCAACCGAAATCAGGCGCTCCTGCATGTTCATAATACCAGAGATTAAAAATGTGTCAGGATACGAAGTGGCATTCAACATTTTAAGGCAAACTTTGTGTGATGCATTCACTCATTTCAAATATTAACTATTTTCATATACATATTTCTCAGCCATACTCTTGCAGAAAAATCAATCATACAAATTGGCTATCATCTTCTCTTGCTGGGAGAAAAAAAAATATTTTTTTTTAAACTACTAACAGGAAAAGACCACAAGGTGATTTCTTCAGATCTGGATCTCACTTTTTTGTGAATGGGCCTTCATTTTCGAAATCTTCAAAAAAAAATTTTAACTACTGAATTAACAACACTTTTCCTATGGCAAATAACATTGGGAAATTAAGGTTCAGTACGCAAAGGGAGGACCCTACGTGAATCTCAAAAAATGAGTAAAAATGGAGTTTAATTTAACGTACATGTTAAATTGAAACAAATGTTGACCAATGACCCAAAAATAAATGTTACTAGTACAATGTGACCAAATTCATCCAATTTGATAACCACCCCAAAATAAATTTTAGCACTATAGGTCACAAACTTTACTATTTATAGAATTATTTTTTTGTCATTTCTCTAGGTTTTGTTTCAATATTACACTTTTGATTTTTGGTAATCTTTTTTTTAAATTTTCATTTGTTATTTAATTAAGTAAAAGTATCATTCAGAAGTTTTAAAAACTATTTTCTAAAAATTTCTAAACTAAAAGCCCATTCACAAAAAGTGAGATAGAGGCGTTGGTAGGTATCCAATTCTTCACACGTCGTGAAAATTGCAACCAAATCAGCAAGAATCACCCCATAATGTCCCATTGTAAGTGAATCTTAAAATTCACTTGGAAGCATCGAAAGTAAAGTAGGAACCAATGCGAATGCGAGAAAAATAATTCTGCGGCATAAAGTTCGGATACGAGGGAATTTAAAAAAAAAAATACAAATAAAAAATGCAGTGAAGCGGCGTATGGATGAAATTAATGCACCGATGAGTGTTTATTCGTGACTAGCTAGCCCGACTGATTGATTGATCGCAGAATAATCATTATTCTTCTTATAATGTAAAAACAAAAAAAAAATAACTAGTAAAACAGAAGGATGATTTTTCCATGAAAAATTTGACCATCAGATATCGCTTTGACCGCTTGAAAAAAACAACTTTAAAAGTGTTTGTCAAATGTTCAGCTAACAGCGTAACACTAACTTTGGCAAATATGTAAGTGCTTGGGTAATTCCTCTAATGTATATGCAAGAAGGCATGGAGAAAAAAGTTAGCTTAACATTTCCTACAACTAGTTATCACGTGTATGGGGTCCCTAATATACATTTATAGAGGGCAGGGCACGCAACTAGGTTTCAACCAAAGAACATGAGCTCGTAGCCCGGCCACGACAGAGAAACAATTAAAAAATCGATCGAGTATAAGTTAACGGCGAACTGGCTAAATAGATGTAAATGAATAGGATGAACCCCCTTTTGCCACAGACGGAAAAAGAAGCGCAAGATGTATTATATCGAAATATGAGTTGCCTGAGGGACTTGGACATACATGCTGCTATCACATAATTAGTGACCTAACCTATGTGGCGTAGGTCTCCATGACATAGAGTAAGGTTTATGGCCCGAGGTGCAGAACCGCAATTCGGCGGAGCGAAAATCGGAAGGTGGGTCCGGCATACATTTGAATGTCCTTGAAACTTTTGAACGAGAATATACTCATTCCATGCACGTTAAGTTCACCCGTTCGATTTTCGCCCCGGCACCAAAGGGCCAAAATAGGTTAATGGAAGAATTTGAAGTGGATGAAGAATGAAACATGCTAGAGAAATGTATGGATGCAGCTGACAATGCACGAGTGAATGAAGAGAAGTACATAATGTCGAAGGAATGATGAGAGTTAGTTGAAAATCGAAATAGTGAGGATGGGATGTACCAAAAATCGAAACACTGATGCACAATTTGGCTAAAATGACTTGCATATAATGAAGAACGAACGCAAAAGAATGAGTTTGGGATAGCATTGACATCAAAGAGCTACGGGTAGTTTTAAGGCTGTCTAAGACGAGATAATGCAAACATAATCGACTGACTCGTGTGTGGGGGTGTGCGGGTTCGCGTGGGAGATCATTTCCCCGGATTGAAATCGGATGATTTCCAAACGGCCTGATCAGGCGTACGTGCCCAAAATCACACTAATGAGGAACAAGACTTGGGAAAGGCTGGCCTACTCCGCCGCCAGCTTTTACTAAGAGAAACGATAGACGCCTGGCCAGCAAAGAAACTATACTCGGATCGACCATTAGAAACCCAGAATAATTTCATCTAGTGGCCAAATAAAAGAGCCCTAAATGGCTCATGAAAACTCGATCTGAAGGAACTCCACCATGCTGCGCTTTGTCTGTGCACCCACATCAAACTTTTTTCCCCGAAACTGGGCTCAATGCTATTGGCAGTCTGGTTAAATAAATCCATTGAGCTCAATTTCGGAATGAGCCCTTTGTGCATGGTGTGTGCCCACAGACCTCACTGAGCGCATTTAGGAATCTGGAATAATGGGAAATTTTTGACCGCCATACTGCTCCTTGAAAATCTCTTGCATTCCAAGCAACAACAGGGAAATTGATTGTTTTTGCTCTTTTGAAAAGGTCTGATTTCTAGTAAAAATCCCAAGTTTTGTTGCTTGTAATTGCAGAAACCAAAAAAAATAGGAATTCAGCAATATCCTCAATTTGTAAATACATCTTTTATCGATAGCATTTAATATTATAGTTGTTGCAATTCTCGCTGTTTACCATTAAAAAAAACTTCGTTTAGTTTTTTTTATCATACTTATCACGCCTAAACAACACTAAAACTACATGTTTTTTTCCTTTTTTAAAAAATTAATGTAATTATATTTTTAAATTTTTTGTTTCCCATAGGCATCATGCTAAACAGTGAGAATTGCATCCACTTTAATAATAAATGCTATCAATAAAAAATGCATTTCCACATGGAAACTTATTCCTGAATTGCTAATCTTCGATTTCTACAATTACTGGATGGAAAACTTTGCATTTTTTTTTAAAAAAAATCAGCTCTTTAGAAGAGCAAACACCAATTAATATTCACGTTATTGCATGGAATGACGAGAATTTTGAGGAGAAATATGGCGGACAAAAAAGATCACATTTTAAAGAGTGCCATGCACCATCCAGCACATATAGTTATCAGTCTGTGTGTGTGTGTGGCAGGCAAAGCACAATATCGTGTAGATTCTTTCAAATCTAGTTTCGGCTGGCTATATAAATTTAAAGTTTAGATCAGTTTTCTTCTACTAGTAGCATTTATTTCCTTCTGGGGAGGCAGGAGGGACGACCATGTGCAATTTTTCCGAGCTTCTGAAGGCGGATCTGACTATTTGATTTCAATGGCAAAATGACCTCTGCATTAAAAGGTGCATTCGCCTCATGAATTTTGCTTCAAATGGGGCTAAAAACACGTGTCAATTACGCCTGGTTCGCTGGAATGAGCACGTGCATGAAGCTGCATTTTGGAAGCAAACCTTTCTTAAGAAGAACACACCTTTAAAAATGGATAATAAAAGCGAGATTAGCGAACCACCCCGAGCATGTTTTGGCGCGCCCTCTTCGACTCCTCTTCCGTGATGCGCTGCTCGATGAGATACTGGGCCGTGCCGACGGCGTGAGTCGTGCCGCTGATTGTGACGATGCGATTGCGGGTACCGGGGGCGAAGATGCCCTTCTTTGAGATCTGGATGTTGGCACCGCTGAAGTGCTGTATCTCCACCAGGGCCTTGCCTCCGGGTCCCAAGATAGCGCCGACGATATTCTCGCCAACTTCCATCTCCAGTTTGGAGGCTTCGGAGGTCGGCACCACCACGGACGCCGCCTGCGGCGCGAGTTGCTTCTCCGCCGGGGTGGGGCTCTTCCGCAGCCCGAGGACGGGCGCGTTTGTGCCCAGTCCGAACGAATTGTTATTGACCACATGCAGGTTGCCCCCCGTGGGAGTCAGGGTGGGGCCCAGCGAGGGGGAATTGCGCCGGAAGGGGTCGTACGTGTCGGGCACGTGTTCGCTGGGCCGCGGGGTGGTGGGAGAGCCCAAGCCCAGGGTGGGACTGCTCCCGGCCATGCTACCGATGGGCCCGAAAACGTTATTGGTGGGGGTCATGCCGTTGCCGGACGGGACGGGGCCTGCCGGCGTCGTATCCATGGCGGTGGTCGGTCCGCCGCTCGGCCCGCCACCACCTGCCCCAAATAACCCGTTAACAAGTGAACTGCCTAAATTGAGGCCGAGACTGCCTAAACCTGTGGGGTTATTGTTCACCTGAAGCACAGAGTTCAGGCCCAGGCCCAGTCCGAGGACTCCGTAAGTGGCCAAAGTGTTCATGGCAGCCGAAATCTCGGCGGTGGCCTGTTCCGTGTAGCCATTGCTTCGCAAGACCACTTTCATGTTTTCAATGAGCTGGGCCGGATTGACGGCCGGGGGATTCCCTCCACTGGTCATCACAGCGGCCAGGTTAAAGTTCACGCCGGACACGGACATGGGCGAGCAGCCCGGACTGCCGAAGCTTCCTACACTGCTGCTATTCGGACTGTAACTGCTCCCCATGGCCGTGGGACTGGTGGCCGTGTTGGCAAACGGCGATCCGGTGGGATTGAAATTGGCGATGGGGCCGGTGACGTCAGCATAGCTCACATTCAGGCAACTACCACTCTGCGGATCCTCCATTATTTTGGCCATGATCATGGCACTTGCCTGGCGGTTGTTCTCCATTTCGCCGATCACCGTGATGCATCGTTCTGTTAGAGACTGGTCTTTTGCTTTTTGACTTATTTGGACGTAGGCACCACTTTCCTCTTTAATTTGTTTAATATAGTTACCACCTTTGCCTATGATCATCCCAGCTGTACTATTTGGAACAAGAATCTTCACCTGAAATCATAATTGCTTTCTGACAACAAGAAAAAAGGACTAGGGAGCTTTTCCTTTGAAACACTTATGGCACTAGGGAATTAGCATTAGGTTGGGAAAGTAAATCAAAAGAATTGGAAATTTTTTTCTTAATTTTTGTTTAAAAAATTTGATCAGCACATTTTATGACTAATATCTTCACTTGATTTTACAGAATTTAGGCTATATAACTGTGCTTAAACCTGATTTACTACGTATAGTCGTTTGCAGGCTAACAAGGTGATAAGCTAGCGCTTTCTGGTGAGCCTTCGCTTAATTAAATTTAGCATTTCAGACAAATTTGTGTTTGAAAAAGTAGTCCTTTAATTTACAATGGCCATTTTGTAAACACAAAATAGTAGCACAGCACGGAATACTTTTACGGCTGAAGAGGATCGACTTAAAAGCGTTTTGTTCACGCAAAAAAGCTCACCCAAAGACGCTAACACTTCACTTCACATTACTATCCTGCAAAAGAGTAAATAAACTTTTGGGCTATTTCACGGAGTCAAGACAGTTTCTGAAAATTATTCTCCACATTTACTTTTAAACAAGGAGTGCAGGTGAAAGTGGACATTTCTTAAAAATTATGACAAATATACGAAATATACAAAAAATACTCAAAAAATTATGATAATATAATCTATAGGCTTCCAGTGCCAGACACATCTGATACTATAATTTTCAAAATTTGCATACCTTGGCTTTACTTTTGGGTTCTAAATAGCCAAAATCGCAATGGGATTGGTATCCTGACCAAACGCCACAAATGATTCAAAAG
Organism: Choneiulus palmatus; assembly: GCA_034695065.1. NCBI lineage: Eukaryota > Metazoa > Arthropoda > Diplopoda > Julida > Blaniulidae > Choneiulus > Choneiulus palmatus. The sequence continues at coordinate 3,048 of JAQFYV010000076.1, read as the reverse complement.
ACAATTCCAAAGTCTAAAATATTTTGGGAAAATCTGATGAGCAGATACTCAAATTCAGACCATCAAATTTTACCTGTTTTTCCCGTTCTGCTGGCTGTTTGTTATCAAAATCTATAGCTGGTTTAGCATTAGGATCAGGCTTCTCACGGATCTTTTCCATGATAAACGTCTGCACTAATATGATGGCTTCCGCTGTCCCCGTTATTAGACATACGCGTTCTGTGGTACCTATGTTATGAATGACACATTTCAATAACATATTTCATTGTTCTGTATCAGGCTTAGAGCTCTAATGGCTTGACATTCAATCCTTGAGATGATATAGAACTGAAATTAGGGTTCACGTGTTAGTGACCATAGTATTGTCCAATGCTGATCTGGAGTGCAGATCAGCATTGGAGAACAATAATATGGTAATACGGCATTTCGACCCAGACCCGACAGCATTCATTTTCCTATCTTTAGGATGGAATATGGTATTATGAGCAGGTATATGCCGATGCTAGCACCGTGAGGCTGGGTCTGGGTCGAAATTTTTTTGTTACCATACCGGGCTACTAGCCTTGGCGGCTCTTTATTGCCCTTCCTAGGAAGGGAAGGGGGGGGAGGGGTTATGCGGTCATGGCCGACTTTAGTGGTACTGTCCCAGCATTCACCTAGAGAGAGACTATGGGAACCACGAAAAACTATAGTCAAGGCAGCCGACCATTGGGAATTGAACCAAGGTCTCCCGAATGCCAGTCCGGTGTCTTACCTCTAGACCACCATGGATCGGGAGCAAAGAGCTCAAAGAGCAGTGGCTCAAAGAGCAGCTTTGAGTATTACTAACTTACCTTCCCCTTCTACCCAACATCTCATGCAACATATATGTTCTCACAAACAGAGTGATGCCTGGACTTAGTATGATTATTTTTCTTCCATCATGCAAATTTAATGCTAGAAATAGTTATAAACTTTCATACAGAGCTTAGGTATTTCTTATTTTGTCATTGCAGTTTTAATGATTATTTGTATATTGTTTTTGTCTTAGTTTATAAGTACCTATACAAATACATTAACTGGCATAAGAACGGAATGTGCAAGTCAATATCTATCTCTCTCTATAACTAATTTATAGCATTGAAATATTTTATATGATTATTATTTAATATATCTTTGATATATTCATTGCTTGTCCCATGCATGTGTCTTGTTTGATTGCATATTTTATAATATGGTGTTGTTATTTTATACTTTTCAAATGTATACTGTATATTTACTCTATTTTATTGTGTATTAATTAATGTATAAAAAATATAATTGGTTCCTACAAAAACCTAGACTTATTATAAATAAAAGACAAATTTGGCAATGGTTCATTTATTTAGTAACACTATGTTCAAATGAATCACTGCCACATTTTGCAAAACTGTAACGAAAAAAAATGGGTGGCAACACAATGGATATATTTTTCTTTCAAAAGTACACATTAAGAAAATTCTATTTCCAAAAATTAAACAACCATGTTATGCTTTGTTTTAATAATTAATTAAGGAAAAACAAAAAATAAAAAATATATAAACAATGTTTAAAGTAATTAGCTCATGTAATTGACATTGCACAAGCACATTTTTAAGGCATGTTCCAATTAAAGAAAACATATTGTAATTTGCACGTGCCAATACTTCCCCATTTACGAACAATATCGCATACATTTTTTTATTAATTTGATAAGGGATCAAGCTAATTAGTTTAAAAATAATGTGTAGAAAAAAGGTGTCTGCTTAAAGACTTCAAGATTACACATCAAGAAAATATAATTCACAAAATTTCCAAACTATATTATGCATTGTTTGGCCTAGATTAGTAGTAAAAAGAAATCAATTTTGCCTAGGTTATTAGTAAAAAGAAATTGATTTTGCCTAGGTTAGTAGTTTTAAGAAATTGATATTAACCTGGTTAGGCAAGAAATAGTTTGTAGAAAAATAGCTTGAGGTTTGTCTGAAGACTTAAGGCAAATACAATTTTTAAAAAAACTATTGTGGGCCGTGGAACGTTGCGATTGCCAAAGAATACGTTTGGGTGCGGATTTCTTCAGCCAATATGTGGCAACATGGAATTTTAGGATAAAATTATACATTTTCGACCTTTTCCAAGCCTAGATAATTCCTTGGCAGCGTGTCAAGTGTCTCAACCTTGTTTGGCTGGTTGCACAGTAGTAGACAGCCTTAGTTTGGAGAGGGCAACGTTTCTATTTCATTATTGTAAACCAGGATTATTCCTTCAGCAATCAGTATTATGTAATAATGATATCACTCAGTTAAAGATCTAGATAATAGTTAATGCTGCCAACAGTACTATGTGTGGCAAAAGTGATGTACAGGGCATAATTTACTTAGTGGCAGGCCTTCAAAGGGCTTGTTGTCTCATTGGTCACCTTGCAAAAGGGTCCTCAGTGATTACAGGGCATTATATCTGCCTTGTAGGGTAATGATCCACGTGGTGGGTCCCACCGGCCAAAATCATGATATGTTGTATTCTTGTTATTATAGTGCTCTTATGGATATGGTTGAGGCTGGTTTTTGCACTATAGCTTTTCCGTGTATTTACACTGAGGCAATTGTTTTCCATCATAAGAAGCAGTGCACATAGCTTTTGATGCTGTTTTAGCTTTTTTGAAGATGTACGCTCACAAGGTGGATTAATAGTGTTTTGCACTCACACTATATGCAACCTTCTTACCGGCATACTTTCCCTTGGGTTATGGTTTGCCTAAAGCTCACTGTGGACTAGAAGAGCCTGAATCGGCCATAGAAGGTGTTCATTTGGAGGTTGATGCATTGCACGTGACTCTTCCTTTCACACTAAAGTTGAACCCAGTGGGGGTCATATTTCATTCCTTAAATTTTTGCAACCGAGGGATACAGCTATCCTCGAATCCTATTCTGGCTAATGAGTAGATGGTCATTCCTTGCCGGGTTTTGGAGGAGGCGATATGGGATTTTAATGTGGTGGATGTACAAATGACATTAATGAATGCAGATAATATTCCAGATCGGAAGAGCACAC
>JAQFYV010000075.1:0-15488 GCA_034695065.1 Choneiulus palmatus | reverse complement strand
AGAGATAGGCCTAGATATATATATATATATATATATATATCAATTGGATTTTCATGATAAAATATACACAACTATATATATGCTTAGCGATAAGTTTACTTTTAATTTCCGCCTATAAATTGCATGCATAAGCTGAAATAATGCCAACCGTTTCACCAGAATTTTGCATAAAATCTTAAAGAATGCATTTATATCCTATTTATACAGAGCTTAATTAGATTTATAAATGTGCATCATAAACCTTCGACACTTTTCAGATATGACAAAAATATTCAAAACTTACACTTAATGAAATAAATGTTTACCTTATGTTTTCTAAAAATTAACTGTTATAGCGTAGATTTATTGACATCATAATACGTTCGGATTTATCATACATACACAACTTTTTCTTCGTTCTAAATATGAATCCTAAACTTTCCATATTTTTTCAGACATGCCAAAAAATTCAAACTTAAAGGGTAAGACCACCCTATAGAAAAAGTATTTTTATTTTCATGAGTATAAATTAAAAAAAAATTAATAAAAAAATAGTCCTAAAATTTCCCAACTACGTTATGCTTAGTTATTTTATAAAAAAAAATATAATTAGAAATGTGAATGTTGCTGACGTCATAGAGCCTTTTTAATTCGAAAAAAATGACTACTCAGTAAATTTTAGTTCCAAAATGTGGTGCACTGCACGTGCAAATTAGATTTGGTGTTCTGTATTAGCTAGCACTTGCAATGAATATAAAAAAAAAAACATTGTAAATCATGTAGATTAAGTGATGCTTGATAGGGATTTTTAATTTTATTGAAATTTTTATTTTACAAAAACAAGCAAAGAAACCAAAAGCACCATCAATCAATCAAATGAAGTTTATAGACGAAGCGATTTCACAATTTTTCACCCGTTTATGAACATTAAAAGTCAAAAGTTTCACGACCAAATGGAGAAAAAAAATGGGGTTCAAGAATTGCTGGACACTAGCAAACCAGACTATGAAAATGCAACTTCACACAGTTGTGAAATTTTTGAAATAGCATTTTCATAATGTAATTAAAATACAACCACTTTCAAAATTAAAAAAACTGAACTACTGCAATAACCTATAGATTTATTGCCACCATGCACAAGTCCTACTTTCCAATATATAAACAACTTCCCTATATTCCAAAAGTTTCCTACATTCCAAAACATGCATCTCAAACTTTCCATATTTTTTCAGACATAACAAAAAATTCAAACCTAAAATCCTAACAACATTATAATTTCTATTCGTTTATTTTGATTTAATTTTCCACTCCATTGTATACTTATATCCATTAAATCGATCCGGCAGCATTTCTGTTCACATTGTCTGTAAATATTTTTTTAAAAAAATTGGGCCACAAAAATATTGACTGTAGCAAATCTTATTATAACATTATGAAGCCAATTTCAATCCTATCTTTTATAAACACGGAAACGATAAGATTTTATGCTGGTAAATCTTATCCTATTTGGATGCTAAAGGAAGTGCAGATAGAAAACTAAGGTATTATCATGTTAATCCCAAGTGTTCACATGGGAAATGTAAAACATGCTAACTGGTTATCTCAAAACTCTTTTCTTTTTTAAACATTTTCCTTTCTTAGGCATTGAAGAAAAAGTCTATTGGTTTGGTAATAGTGTTAGAAAATGGCATAAAAAGATAGAAAAGTGGGTATGCATGGACAAGTGTGTTTTTCATTAGATGTTTCAGTATATAGTTGCTTTTCTTCGGCTTTAAATAATGGTCAGTTAAGGGGGAGGGGGCATTGAACATTGAGCTTTTTTCTTGGCAGGTAAAGAGTGATTTCATTTCCGTATTACCTATAAATAAGTCGGGGGGCTATGGGGTCAGAAAATGGGAGATTCCTTGTGGAGTTTTAGTAAGAATTACAAGAGTGAATCCCTCCCTTAATGCTAGGATAATATTGCGGCTGGTGCAACTCTCAAGTATACTTTCCACCACTTCTTAATGGTGGTCTAGGGAAATGTTAGCGAGGAAATACTATCAAACTAAAACCAAGAAACAATATACTGCATGCTTTAGAAATGGGATTTTTATATATATAAAAGGAAAAGAAAAAAGGATTATGTTGATGAAATCTAACTAAAGGGTGTCTACAAAACATAGGATGTTGTCAGCATTTTCTTCGTGAAACATCCAGAAAAACAATAATGGTGCCATTTTAATTTTGCACGATTTCTTTGAATTAATGTTGATGAGAGATATTGGCTGTCTATTTTTAAATTTAATCGGAAGACCAAATAGGAAAAATTACAAATCCCAGGTTTTTAAGGTGCGGTTCCATAGACCGACATGATAGAGAACAGCCCTTTTTGAACCCAATTGGGTAAAAAAAATTAACTATTTACATTGAAAAACTAACGGAAAAGCAAAAATTCCATTCAATCGAACTTCCATGCATGTTTATTCCCTTTCAATTCAATTCAATTCAACTAATTACCCTACAGTAATCAAGTGAATGAAATTTGGTAGGGGGGTGATCCCAATATCAGAAGAATTCTCCAACGTGAGTTTTAGACTTAGACAACATTGTTAAATTAAATTTCTAAAAATTCTCAACTATCTTTAGAAAGATTATTCCATTGTCTATAAAAGTACGTAAAAAGAAAGGCCAGTATTAAAATGTCGGTCCTTGCACGCATTTAAATCAAGGAAATTCAAATAAGCACGGCGTCCTCTTCCCCTTAAATTGGGTTTACAAATATTTGCAATCAACTTAGAATTGCAAGTCAAGTTTAATCTCTCAAACAAACCCATACTTAAATTTTCCCGCCGTGACCTCAAAGAATCCCATTGCAAAGCTTGAAGCATCTTAGTAACACTGAAAGTCAACTGACAGTCGCCCTTAACAAATCTGACAGCCCTACGCTGAACGGCCATTTCAATGGCATCAATCTGAGTGCCCGTATGTGGGCTCCAAACTGTTGCACAATATTCCAAAAGTGGGCGAACCAATGCCATGGACATAACCAGCTTGTGTAATCATTTCTGGACAATTCCGGAATATTCTCTGAACAAATTAAAAACGAAGACGTTGACTAGCAAGACCCACTATTTTACAGATATGTTCATTCCACAGTAAATCATTAGTAATATGGCTTCTTTTTCAACTGTGTAAGTGTATTTAAATATTAGTTGAAAGTTTTGGGAAAAGGACTCAGCCATTACCTACATGTAGATAAGCATTCTCTTCAATTTGCATTTTTGTTATGTCTGTGGGCCCTTTGGTTACTCAGCAGTAGCCAAATAAAACTGATCATCTGACAAGTGCACTAAAAAAATATGAATACGACAGACAACCATTTTGTTGCAGAATCCAAACAGTCGTAACAGCTGCAGTTGTAATATTTTTTTCCAGCATATTTTTGCATTAATTTCAAGGATTAAGGGCCCATAGGCATGTCCTACGGAGGATTCCAAAGACAAACAAAAGGGATTTAAAAAATAAAAACAAAAAAATGAAAATCGAACGAATGAATATAGGGACAACACAAAAAAAAAGTAGTAGGCCTAAAAGGTTTGGCAAATATTGAATCAGCCTATATGGCTACCAGATATTTAAACGTAAACTTTTCAACAGCATTGGATAATATGATCAAGAGCACGTGTTAGGAATCATTGAGGGAATCCCCCCCAACGAAATTTACATATTTCTAATTTGTTATTAGAAGCATTTTACAATACACTATTGTCTCCTCGTTCCTAGCCCTTATATAAAAAAACATTTCAATTTTAATCCCTTTATTAGTATTTTTTGGCCGATGATTCAGACATGCAGTAGGCCCTTTGAAGACCCAAACAATGAGGTCCATGCATTAATTATTCACTCATTTTAATCATTTGAAAATTCATGACAGTACAGTGGCCATTGTTCCAAATTCAATTTAAAGCCTAAAACCTACATTCTTGAATTTCCATATAGATTGCAGGAGATTGCAAAAGCTTTACTTACCCAATGGAGGACTTCCCTCTCCCCTATCCCTGTAAATACCACACAATGACAAGTTTTTTTATTTTAAAAAAAGATAAAAAAACACAGAAATTTGGACAAAGTCCCTATATACAGCCCTATAGGCGCTAATAAAGGATAAATGGTTTATGTAGGGCATTGGTTAATTTTTTCCCTAATATCTCCCCACATACATTTAGTCACGTGACCTTACTAATAGATTAGGCAAATGGGAACTATTTTCTTCCTTAACCATGCGATGGATATATGCCTTGATAGAAAATTGAGTAAATAAAATAGTTACAAATTTTAGTAGGCCTAACATAAATCAAATTAAGGGGGAATGATGGCAAACGCCAGTTGCGATTTTGGCTCGTTTGATGGCAGCACAACCATGACGTCAAAAGCAAAAGTATGGCATGCCATTGTCAAGCACATGTTCATTGTACTTCCTAAGGTTGGCATATATGCATGGACGAATTTACATCAATACGCGAAATTTTCGAAAAGTCTTATAACAGTAACAATTCTATACAAATTCACATGGCGAGTATTTACTTCAAAGACAAATAAAAAAAATACCACACTGAAGAGGTAAACAATAACTATTGGTAGAGACAAACTTTTTTCTCCTGAATGGTTAGGCTTACTCCAAAATTTAAAAGAAACAAAAGATATGCAAAATTTACTGAGCAGTATAGAAAAAACAGTCCTTAAAATTACATATATGCTTGTTTTAATTTTGATTTAATTATAATTATTGGCAAACATTTTTAGAAAAAGGGCTCTGCCAGTATATTAAACTTCCTTTCAATTTGTTAATTTTTAATGTCAGTGATCAATTTGGTTGCCGAGCAAAAGTGTGCATAAATCCCTATGGACCATTAACAGTCATGCATCATCCCCCCTTAAATAAATAAAATGATCCCAAATACATTAGGCCTAATAAAATAACTACCAGGAATCTATTCCACATGAGTCATCACTGTTACATCGTATTATATATCTCTGTAAAAACAAAAATGTTTATAAAGTATTTTTAAATGCTTATTTATCTACTTTTTCTAAACATTTAAACATTAAAAAAGTGGACAAATATGCATTTAGAATGGCTAATTCCAAGTATTTGTTTTTACAGTGTAGGTTTACCCTAAATACTGGCCTATAGTGTCAATGTTGTCAGATGGCAGTTTCTAGGAAGAAAAATTCCTGAATGGGACCAATATCACCGTTATGCACTATACAAACTGTATATGCAAAAGTATATACTTTTGTATATTATTCTACAAAATGTTGTGCATATGAGTATTTACGCTTTATGATATGTGTGTACACATAGGCTAACAATTTGTTTTTACCTTACTAAGTAGATTGTGGTTAAAGCTAGACTTTTAAATTGAGAATTATGTGGTAAAAAGGTGGCTGAGAAGAAATGTATATATAGGCTATTTCAAGTTTATCTAAGAGGGATTAGTGATCAATATCAAGATGGCGCTAATGCTCCCATCCAACACCACATTCATTAAGTAATGTTGGAACTCGATGGAGACTGTATACCATTTATTCAATTAAATGCTTTCTTTAGCAATCAATATATAGATATAGAGACCATTAGAAAGCGAAAACAACACATATGAACCAACAAAAATGATTCAAAATTTATGTATTTGGAATGCCAATAGCAATTTGCCACATATTATAGTGGAAACAAGAACGTTTTTGAACAAGAATGCTGTATGCTTAAGTTGAATGCACTTTGACCTTTATACTTGCAGATGGAACATTCCCGTTTATTACACCCTTCCATGCGTATACGTGGTAACTTCTGTTTACGTTAAAGGGGTGCTACACCCTAGAAAAATGCATTTTCTTGCAAGAGTATACATAAAAAAAGACTAATCCTTAAATTCCACAACTATGTTTTGCGTTTTTATTTTATAAAAAGGAAAGTAAATTTGAAATGAGACTTGCTGATGTAATAGAGCCGTATGTCCATCCATAGCCACCTTATATAGCCAGGCCCACTCTATTAAGCATGGGTGCGTTTTTTTGAGAAGCGGCTCCACTGATCCATTGGAGCAAACCGTTTCTTTCAGAAGCCTTTGGAGCGCTCCACGGGACCGCTCCATGACTAGTGGAGCAAAAAAATTACTGCTCCACTGAGACAGTTCCAACATGGCCGTCCCAGCAGACGAAAAAAATTCGGTTTCCATAGATTTTGCAGTGCTAAAAACACATCCGCTATTAGCTGTCTGCTAATGTTAACTTTTCAGTGAATTAGCAGACGATTTTCTCGATGTATGGCACAAGCTGTTTCTGGTAAGTGGAGCGGTTTTCTTTGGCACATGGAGCGCTCCAATGGAGCCGCTTCTCAAAAAAACGCACCCATTTTGTAAGGCGGATTGATTCTAACTTTTACTCATGCAGAAAAGGCGCACCAGATGGCACTTCAACGGACCCGGTTATTGTGGATCAGAGTATTTACACCTTTATTTTACATTTTATATGCTGTGTGTATAATATTTCTCTCTAAATAACCTACATGTAGGCCTATATAATGCAAAAGCTATATACAGTCAGTACATTTTTATAATGGGTATGTCTATTCTACATGCCTATTGGTTGATATACCTATTCTAAAGTATCAGAATTGTTAATGAGAGTATTGGATGATGAAACTTTATTGCTAACACAAAACTGACAATACTGCCAGCATAATTGTCATTAAGCTTTATGGGTATATACATTATTTTTAGGACTAAACTTGGGTTTAGCGGTAATGTTATATATCTTTTGTCAGAAATCTTTCAATTTTTTTTGCCATTTCGGAGGCTAAATTTCATTTTCGACAGTCCCCTCATTTAATCCATCACCATTGTTGAGAAAAATTGTCGACGTTGTCCAAACTCTTTATAATCCTAATCCTATCGAGAAATCACGTGTGAATTACCATAGATCGTGTACGATAACTTCTATTATTATAGATGTGGGTATTTTAGTCTGCATTTCATATTATAAATTGTTCTTACGTATGTGTAATCTCAGTTTGTCTTAATATGTATTAATCCTGGGGTTTTGATTAATGTTGTAACGCTATGTATTATAGGCCCTATATAAGCTTATAGATAATCAGATTTCCAAATCTTGAATTTTCCTCTAATAATGAAAATGTGCTTCTTTTTATGTTCGCTGTAAACATTTCTTTCAATAGGACCTAATCCCTGTTTTAATTGGATTTTCTATCATTGCAAACTAAAATATAGGGATATATATGTTATTAAAACAAGCTTAAAAGTTGCTCAATTAAAAGCAGTCAGTGGCGGCTTTTGGGTATAGAAGATTACTTTTGCTTTTTGACTGGGGGGGTGGGGGGGGGGTGGAAGAAAGAGTGAAAATTTTGTGTTATTCCTGCTTATATTTCCCAAAATGGGCTTTGTATCCCCACCCCTGCACTGTAAGACCTAATATTTAGCAATAATCTTTCTAAATGCTTGTTTGTCAACTTTTTATAAACATTTAATTAACCAGTAAACGTTAAATTATTTCTAAACATTTGTTTTTACAGTGTACAGGCAAATTGGTAGTTTCAGCTAGAAATGCATAGGTTTGCCTATTAACAGTGTAATACACATTTAACTGCACAATTTATTGAGAATATCAGTGGCGGATCCAGAGGGGGGTATGTGGATCTGGCCCTCCCCCCCTGGACAATCCTAAAACTACATAGTAGGTCTATTAGACATATGGGCACAATTTATCAATGCTAAAATACGTTTTGAGCAATATTACTGACATGGACCCACCCTCTGTAAAATGTCAGGTTTGGCCCCCCCCCCCTTCCCCCCCCCCAGAAAAATTCCTGGATCCGCCACTGAATATATATGAACTGATTCAGTACCCAAACACTTGTCAGTTTGCTGGCATGCTAACTGTAGGGTGCTGAGTTAAATTAAACCATAGCCACCATTCTATCATTTTAACTTTTCACCCGGCGGAGGCAGCATCTATAATTTTTTTTTTCCACATAGACCTATGCTGTAATTATTCTTTGGAAAGTCAGTTGAGTTTTATTGCCATATTTGCCAATGTGCAGCATATATAATCCATGGGAAAATCATCCACCAATGCTTTTTTCTCGTTTAGTCGAAAATGATTTCACATACATAAATGTTCATAAAAGTATAGTTTCAATTCCATCTGGAGCTCTTTTCAAATCTTGATGTAGATCATTTTCAGAAGATCTGCAATAGATTAGGGAAGAAGGGTTAAAGCACTTTGGGATTGGTGCAATACACTATAGGCCTATACTATTTTTAACCTCAACATTTTAAATACTGAAATTATAGAGTAAATAATTAATATATAGAAAATGGATACTTTGCTCTAATGCAGTCAATTTCTGACAGTGACATTCAAAATCGTTCACTGTCCTGACTAGAGACAAAGTTTTTGTTTTGACAATTTCGTATTTAAAGATTGAAATCTTTTTTTTTTATCAATTCCATTCCTTTTCTCATCGTGGTTGAGTTCAATAGTATTCATAATGGCAATTTTCTGTTTGAAATTCAATACTGTACAACGTCAGTCTGTGTTATATAAACGTATACATGGATAGCTCAAGCATCTGTCGAATAATAGACCGCACGAAAGTGCTGCTTTTGAATTTAAATGCAGGGTCTAATGCATAGGCCTATGATCGAGGTAAATTGTTGCAATTTAGGATAATTTGATATACCCTAGAGACCATTGATGCTGTACAATATATTATAATGGAGTTTTAATTATTAATATTATTTTAATGTATGCAGATTTAGAATTAGTTTACTATTGTGACTGGATATGGCATTGTACAGTCAAGTGAATTTTTTTCTGCATTATTATTGTAATATATTTGAGATTTTAAACCTATACTGCAGTTTCTATACTTGAGGCAAAGCAAAGCTGAACGTTTCATAAAATAACAAAGTTTCATATTGCAGATGACATCCATTAAATATTAAGTAGCCTATATCCTGGTTTAAATTATGCTTTTATAAAATTCTCTTCTACAATTTGACTAATGGTGCATGCATGTAAAAATTCTTCTAGATTCAGACAAGATTCTTCTAGAAGATTCTCAGATACGTACAGGTCCGACTAGAAAATGATTAAATCATAAGACAGGGTTCCCACTCACCTGGAAAGTCAGGGAATTTAACAAAAACTAGTGAAAAGTCAGGGAAATAGCAAATTTTAAAGGCGTTGGATTTGAAATGTCTAGAAATTAGGGAAACTGCTGAAATAGAAGAAGCTGAAATTCAGTCTGAACTCTTTAAGTTGAATAAATAGAGGAATTTCATGTGACTTTTTTTGCTGCATTATGTTACTGCATACAGTATTTGCTTAAGGTATGATTCAAATATTTTAAATAGTGAGGGAAATTTAGGAAAATGGTCAGGAAAAGTCAAGGAAATCAATTGGTAAAAATTAGTGGGAACCCTGTAGGACAAGCAAGATCGAGCTGGGTTTATGGCAAGTAATTATACAATATGAATTATAGATTGTTTTTACTTACCAGACCCTATTATTGAGTTGTCTGCTATCTTATATAGTTTAGCAGACGACAATCACACATTCTGCCATTGAATTAAATTTCCAGACTCCTTTTTCCCAGGATTGAAAAGTTTTAATCCAGATAGATCTTCCATGACGTCATTTTGAATTTAGATGCAATGATACGTTTTCATCTGGATTTATTTTGTGAGTAACAATGAACAGGATTTGTCCAGCTAAATTTCGGATGAGTTTTTATATGCACTCCAAGAGCACTACATGTTATCTAGATTTGTTGTGAATGAAAATTATTCTGGTTGGCTCATGTTAATTTTTTGTTTGGCTCATGTTATTTTTTTTAGTCAGTAGTTTCATTGTATTTCTGTTACCACATATGCTACTGATAGGGTCTTAGGCAGGTCACTGGCTATAGGTCACTGATAGTTTTAGGGCCTATATTTAAAAACATGTATCTTGGCATGTTTATGGATGTGGCATGTACATGCGATACATGTTTAACGAAAAATAGTGAAATTTTTTTTTGGTTTCAATATCATTATACTTGTTAAATGTCCATTGATTGGTCATTTTGATTTGGACATGTGCTATCATCCATGAAGCTTTCCTTTCATTTTGCACATGTGGTCCCTTATTGCGCTTTCAATTGCATATGTCATATGTCAGCTATAGCCTGTCCTGCATGATACTTATAGTATTTGCTTTTAAGTGCGCCTTATGATACGTCTCAATTGTTCATTTTATGACAGCATGAAAGGACAGCAGCTTCATAATGTCCATTGAAAAACATTTTTGGTGCTTCTGCAGGACTTACGTTAAAAGTAATGTCATATTTACAAAAAAAAAAAAAAAAAAAAAAAAAACAAAATATATATAGAGCTAGCTAGGCGTATATTATATATCTTTTAAGGGAAAAGGCATGACAAATTCATTTGGTACAATTGGAACGAAAACTTTAATCAACTTATCGTTATGTAGACATAGTTATCGTTTTGCAAGAGTTTTAAATTATGGAAATTAATGCACTTGACTTGCTGTCCATCTATTTCCGAAAATTGCAGATTACATATTGAATTTTTGGTATGTTTGTTAAAAATCTAATTTTTGTAGGACCTTCTCCTACTAACATTTTCTTTCCTATTGTTTTATAAAAAACCTTTCCATAAAAATACATTATCATTAATGGTACAACAATGTACAGATTTACATGCAAGCATATTGTTTATGTACCCACTGTAAAGCATAAACTTTAAAGGGAAAACAAGTATTTCTAAGCGATATAGAGTATATAAAAAATAGTGCATTTCTAAGTTTTGGTAGTTATGTTCAATCTTGTTTTTATTTTCTAAAGATAGAAACAAAACGTTTAATAATAAGCACCATGTGACGGGTTTGTGGCGTCAATTGATGAAATTCTTCTCTAAATGCAAAATTCTTATTGTTCGAGAAGTCAATGCTAAAGAAGTAGGATTTCGTCATCGATTGAATTCACAAGCCCATTACAGGGTGTTTCAATAAATGCTTTGTTTCTTGTTTAAAAAATATAGACTAATCATTTGTCAAACTTTGGCCATCTTATAGAATTCTCTTATTTAGGGTATACCTATCCCCTTTGACTTATTGATAATTTTTTACTTTTGCTGCAGCTTTTGGAGTGTACCAGGAATGTACGAAAGTTTTCACTGTTTTTTTCCCCTCGACTTTTTTTCACTTGGTTTATCACTGGTCTGCATGCCCTTTACTGATCACGTGCCCTTCTGTACAGCCACCCACCCACCCCCTTATGGTAGGGCAGTTTCAATAGATCTGGTCGATCGGAGGGGGATAAATGCATAACATTCACTTATAGGGGTAGCAGAATTTTACCCGGGTTTTATAGAAAAAAAAGCTTCCTCTATAATTTGGCAGAACGGTTGCTTGAATTTACCCCTACTTTTCTTTTCTCTCTGATTGCAAATTTCTCATTGCTCGAGATGTAATAGCCCCTACTGCTATTCCCCCACTCACATATTCTTTGCATGGTCTCAGACTGTGATTACTCCCATTCCCTCGATTGCATTTTTGTTCAACTTGGAAATCAACTCTATTGGCAACAGTACCATTCTCTTAGGTACTGTAGTCATAATGAATTAGATGCAGCAAGTCTTATTCACGTTCACATACTATGGTTTTGCCATTATGGTGGTTCATAGATGGCACTCATACTGGCCACTGTGGTTGATGACAAGCCATGTGGCCTTCTTATGGGCGCACGTGCCCAATTTGTCATTGCTTTTGCAAGGCCCTTTGTTCTCCCCTTGGTCCTTTTCATGATCGGACAAATGTTGTTTGAGTAAATGCGGCACGTACTACAATTCAGCATCAGGGCTCGTTTTTATGCAATTTTTTTGTGGGTTGTATTCATCTGATTCAATACTTCATCAATGCTGCTGTCATTAAAATCCATTTTGAAAACTAGTACCTATTCTGACATTGACTGTGGGTTATACATTAATGGTTTAATTGGCCCTCAGTAGTCATTTCTAAAAGATTAAATTTTGTGATCAGTATGGCTGTTCCACGTTAGTTAGTTAATAACGTGGATACATTAATTGGATAGTCACACTGTGTTGCATAGCTTTTAATGTAAAATTGTTGCATTGGTGTTTTCCTGTAGTACTTTTAGTCGGTTCCAACAATTTTTAGACTTGCAAGTGCGTTATAACGGCCATTTTTATAATCGATTGCAGTTGCCTGAAATGTAAGCTGCTGTTTATAGTTTTGTGCTAACATGAAGTACATCTGCAAGCAATCATAAAATATGGCCATTAGAATGCACTCGCTGGTTTAAAAATTGTTGGAACCTACTTTTGTTGGCCATGGAAGACCGGAAATGCTTCAGAAAATCTTCGAAAATTTCGCCATTTTATTTTAACAGTTACATTTGTAGACCAAAATTCCTTCAGAAAAGGGAATTTTGATGTATTCATGAAATTGTACGATGCCATCTACGGAAATGTTTTGGATATTTAATATTTGAGTAGGTATATATATATGCTTTTCTTCCGACACTGAATGTTAACCTGTGTATTATTAGGTTTGCTTATACCGGTATATATAGCTAATATGATTTAAAATAATTGGCAAATTATCTTCAAGTCGTGCTGAATTATATCATATTTATTTAAAAATTTCATGAAAATTATCATTGCTGTTACTGTGCTTCACGTTGGCTATGCTTATGTTAAAAAATAAGCCAGGTAAAATGAGAGAGATGCTTCAGATAGCATTAAAATTCATATGCCAAGATATATGGCCTTAGTTGCTTTGGGTCATTCAAATTAATTACCACCAATAAGGTATAAAATAGCAAAAAAAAAAAAAAAATAAATAAATACAAATGTAAATAAAAAGGAATAGAAAAAACTAGTGCATGCATATGGAAATAATGCCTTAAAGCCTTAAATAGCAAAAAATAGTGGTTACAATACTTAAAATATGCTTATGAGATAAAAGCAAATTGAAAGGATGAATTAGGTTTTTTTAAATCATCTGATTTTATAAAACTAATTAAATTAAATCTATTTACCGGTACACAAGTTACAGGAAAAAGCATCGGTATGTGCTCTTGCATATTTCAATAACCAGCTTGGAAATAAAAATACGGAAATGAAAAGGAAAGCTTAGTCTAAAAAATTAGATTTTGAAATATGATATAAGAGTACTATAGTAGGCCTACCGGGCGGTATACGAATGGTTCTTGATAATTAATTCTGGATGAATGCTGTTTCAGTAGCTGCATGGTTGACATTCTGATATAATCATAAGTGGAAATAATTCAATTTGCACAAATTTTTATTTTACATGTTTTTTTAGTAAGTTTTTATTGTTGCTCCTCAGAAATTTGCATTGAATTGTTTTTCTCTTTTATCCCCCCCCCCGCCCCCACCTTTCGTGATAATGTTAACTGGAACTGTATGTGCTCTCTGATAGCGACGTTATACACTTGAGTGTAACAAAAAGTTCTAAATAAGGTAATATATTGATTAAATATTATTGACTATATAGATTTCTCGGAAGACAATTGCTTTTTTGGTGATTAGGCAGGTTTCTGCAAGGTATTTTTAAAATCTTTTATACGTTCTGTTTTGAAAATCAATAACGAGTTTAACATCTATATATAGTGGGAATGTGTGAAGCCATTTGTTCTGTTGCCAATTTGTTTGTCGCCTTCTTTCCTTTCTCATCAATAATTCTTTTTCAAACCAATGGTACTTTTCAGAAAATGCTAAAAGGGAAATCGGAATAAATAGGAAGTATAAAAATAAAGCTATAAAAGTCTTAAAAAATTTATCCATGAAAGTATTTTCTTTTATAAACCTATAGGATTTTATTTTTCCTTCCATCAGAAAGTTGACTTGTCCTTCTTGTAACAATAACTTCTGGGATATCCCTTGTCAAAAGTACATTTCAGCTGTGCTGTATAATAGATATTTAGGCTTCCTGATACTAATTAATAACTGTATAGCAAAACATTATATTGCACTGTCAAAACATTATATAGCACTGTCAAATGCATGTTTAAAAGGTAAATTAAGTCTTGGATTTGGAACAAGTTATTTTTAAATGAACGCCATTGACAAATTAATAGCAAAGCAATTCCAGCTTAAAATAAACTCATCCTTATAATTTACTTTAAAATTAAAAAAAAAAAAAAAAAAAAAACGTGACTTAATAATGCAAAATAACTTTTATCTGAAAAAACACTTATTCTCCAAAGTACCTAGGGCCTATATACCCATTTGCAAAAAGTGCGTATACATTAGACCTATATCCTATATTTAGCTTGAATTCACATAATAAAAGGGACTACAACCCTGACGAAATTTTATATTTTCAAATGGTAAAGAATATCAAAATTAGTCGACCATATCCAAATATTGGCAACTATATTTTTAAACCTAGTTCATTTTTTTTACAAAAATCCTAAAGAAATGTAAAAGTGTGGTATAAAATACCCATTACACCTCAAGCGCGGTATGAACGTGACGTGCAATCCAGACGAAAACCTATTGATTCAATGCCCTTATTGGCTGAGAAGAAGGATAACACGTCACGTTCATAACACTGGAGGTGTGAAGGGTATTTACGTTTTTGTTTCTTTCTTTTTAATAAGTTTGGCTGAACGTAGTTGCCAAAATTTATATACGGACTACTTTCTATGCTCTATCATTTTGAATAACTTTTTCTTTAGGTTGCATTCCCGTTTTCAGTATATATAGGTATAACTTGTTGGCCTATATACATTTGCGCATGAAACTGTAACTCGTCTTCTCAAAAGTCGATTGGAAAAGATTGATTAAATCATTAACAAAGGTTGAAGTTTTATCTAGTAGCTGTATTTCAAACTTGTAATTCTTATTCTCTGAGTCAATTACTGTAAGATATATTGAAGATATCTAATGAGATTGAAGTGGAAAGAGGCTAGAAAAACGACACAAGTGATGAGATTAATCCAAGTATATATACAGGAAGGTGTGCATTCCACTAGAGATTACACCAAAAGTAATTCATTTTGAGTTCCTTCGATGCCAAGATGAAATATATTTTATGCATTACACCATTTTTTTCATTTGCAATTATACAAGAAATTAAGCATATAAAAGACAATTTGATTAATTATACGCTCGTATGCATGCATACCAGAGATTAATATAAGGAATTAAAATGCACCATGCAGGTATATGCTAAAATGTATGAGAAAATGTAATAGTCAAACAGATCCTTCAATTCAATTCAAATCAGTTCCCTATAGTCAGCAAATGAATGCCATATGGTTGGGGGGTTATCCCACTTTCAGGATAATTCTCCCTCGTCAGTTGAGATTCTATATACATATACCATGGGGTCGAAAATTTCTATTGTCTTTTGAGGTGGTGATTTCATTTATTTACTGCACTGACCAGGTACGA